>JAHWXV010568368.1:0-27077 GCA_024586415.1 Phrixothrix hirtus | reverse complement strand
TGAATGTGGGAAATGCTGGAATAAATAAAATCAAAGAGAGCGATAAGAGTATAGGCGTGGAAGAAGTACGAAATGCAATAAAAAGGCTTAGAAATGGGAATGCTGCTGGAGTAGAAGAAGTTACAAACGAAATGTTAAAGTATGGCAGTATGCGACTAGGCGAATGGTTGTTCAAACTATTTAATGCTTGTGTTCAATTAGCAAAAGTTCCAGAGGACTAGAAGAGTGCTATGATCGTGCCTCTGTACAAAGGTAAAGGTGGTAGATATGAATGCAAGAACTATAGAGGTATAAGTTTATTAAGTGTAGCTGGGAAGGTGTTTAGTAGAATTATAATTGATAGAGTTAGCATAAATACTGAAAGGAAGATATGGGAAGTAGAGGGTGGAATCATGCCTGCACGAGGGTGCGTGGATCACATGTTTAGTCTACAGCAAATGGCCGAGAAGTGTTTGCATTATAATGAGAAAATACATTGTTCATTTGTGGATTTAGAGAAATCGTATGATAGAGTGAATAGATGCAAGTTATGGACAACTCTGACGGAGTATGATGTAAAGGGAGAACTACTGAATGCAATAAAAGCAATGTATGACGGAAGCAGTGCGTGCGTGAGAGTGAACGGTGCGGTTAGTGAATACTTTGAAATTGAATAAGGGGCGAGACAAGGATGCGCGATATCTCCTTGTTTGTTTAATATATTTATGGATAAATGTGTGAGAAGTGCATGTGATGACTTGAGGGGTATTAATATAGGCAGCGAAGATGTAAAAGTGTTGATGTATGCAGATGATGCAGTACTAGTAGCTAAAAGCATGAGCCAAATGCAATGAATGTTGGATAAATTTGCAGAAGTGAGTGAAAGAATGGATCTGAATATAAATGGTGGCAAAACAAAGATAATGGTTTTCATATAAATAATGTAAAGAAGAATATTCCTCCTAAAAATGGCACAAATTTTAAAAATCAATTCGGCACAAGTGAAAAGCCATCAAACTGTAATATGAACAATCCTAAGGCTTCTTACCAAAAGATTTTTAACCTAACTAAATAGGTAAAAATATAAAAATTTGCATTTCCTAACAGCGTGACACAGCACCAGCAGATCAATGGTTTCGCCCTAGTGGGGCTCATCAATGCTGGGTGTATGGACACGCTGATTGAAAGATGAACGATGATCCTCTTGGCAGACGGTGCACCAAGGTAATCAAACCACTTAATACCTTCATCCTGAATCGATTCAAGACCTGAAGTTTAAGTATTTGCAGCCACAGCTGTTGGCTCCGCCTACTATAAAGAGTGAACGAAGTCGCCCTATCCTGGGGCTCTTCCTACTCATAGAGGTTTAAAATCGCCTTGGGCCGCCCTGGACGGAACACGCTGATTGAAAATGCAAAACTTCCTTTTAAACACATAAAACTGTGTAGTGTAAATGACAAAATACTGGCAGTGCCATCTATTGTTTATATTAGGAATTGTTTTAATATAAATAATATAAAGAAGAAGATTCCTCCTAAAAATGGCACGAATTTTAAAAATTAATTCGGCACAAGCGAAAAGCCAGAAAACTGTAATATGAACAATTTTAAGGCTTCTCACCAAAACATTTTTAACCTAACTAAATACGTAAAAATATAAAAGTTTGCAAACTTTTATATTTTTACCTATTTTGTTAGGTTAAAAATGTTTTGGTGAGAAACCTTAGAATTGTTCATATTTACAGTTTGATGGCTTTTTACTTGTGCCGAATTAATTTTTCAAGTTTGTGCCATTTTTAGGAGGAATCTTCTTCTTTATATTATTTATATTAAAACAACTCCTAATATAAACAATAGATGGCTCTGCCAGTATTTTATAATGGATTTCAATAGGAAAAATGAAACGGAAATATGTCACCTGAAGTTGGGTAACGAGATAATTGAACAAGTGGATAAGTTTGTTTACCTTGGTAGAATGTTTGCCAATGATGGGTAATTAGATGGTGAAATTTAAAACAGAGTGAATTCAGGCAGGAGAATAATTGGCAGCATGTCGACAGTAACCAAGAGTGTACAGTTAAGTATGGAAGCATAGAAGGCCGTGTACAGTAGTGTATTTGTTGCAACTGTTTTATATGGCAGTGAGACTTGGGTATGTCAGAAGAAGCATATGAGTAAAATAAACTCCGTAAGTATGAGGTACCTAAGAGCTGTATATGTCAAAACGAGACGTGACATAGTAAGGAATGAATGGGTGGTGGATACGTGACAGGTGAAGGAGGCACTGCCTGAACTGCACAAAAGAAGTGCACAAGTGGACATGGGGAACAAATGAGTAATGAACGCTTAACAAACAGAATATATGAGACAAGTATGAATGGAAAACTAGGTAGCGGTAGGCCGAGAAAGAGATGGTTAAATATGATTGAAGAAATTGTAAAAGGAATGAGAATAAAGAGCACAAAGAATAGGAGTGCTTGCCAACAACATTGTATGAATTTAATGGAATCAAGAGAAGTATGTAAGGACAGAATGGAATAGAGAAAAATAGGTAATGGGCGATAGTAGAGATAGTAGGATTGGTAGGTAATAGTGGGATGGTGTGGTTACTCTAGAGTTCTGGGAGTTGCGTTGAAGGGCGGTGGTAGTGAGAGGGGTAGGCATATGGGTGCATGCTGTGGTTGCGAAGGTGGAGGCTAGTTATTGGGTTTTGCCTACCCCGCTAAGGGAATGGAAATGGTAGTAGTGGTAGTAATAGTAGTAATCTTGACTTCTTAATTTCAAATTTTCCGGTTTTTCTTAATTATTTTAAAGTATTTCAGACATTTAGTTCTTTATTATTAAAATATATAATCGAACGTTTTCGGTGGACTTCCTAAGATATTCAAAAATTAAACTAAAGATATCTAGGAGAAATCTTCTTCAGGAAAAGTTGTTGTTTCAAAGGCATTAAAGGTTTATAATAATGATTGATTATATCTAGAAATGAAATAAAGCTAAATAGGTTATGTTGAATTATACAATGTTAAAATTTTGTATTCTAATAAATACCTGTTCATTTCTGGGTAAAGAATTAATAAATTGACATTTCTTGGGTAATTGTTTATAAATTAATGTAATGAATAATATTAAAACTAAAAGCTTTTTAAACAAATAAACTTAAGTAAGATTGTACTAAACGGTTAAATTAGTAAAAATAACCTCTAAAATTGTTATAAGCTATTTTTACAAACTAAATAATAATGGGTGGTGGAGACACCTAGTTTCAAAAAAAGTAAACTGGAAAAAAGGAATTTTTGATGAAAGGATCAAGAAGGTAGTCACTATAACAACCTGCCGAAAGTTCGATAGTACTAAGTCGAGCGAATACGGTGGATTTTTTCATTGAAGTGATACTTGTGTGAGGGCGGGCATTATCGTAACGAAAAATGATCTTTTTGCACGCTAAACCTCACCTTTTCTTTTGTAATTTTTTTCGTTCAACGTGCACACAAGGTTAGCATTGTTTTGCCTTTCTGAATGTAACCGACCATTAAAATTCCCTTAGAATTGCAGAAAACCGATGCCCTTACCTTTAAGACAGACTTCGTTGTCATGACTCTTTTTGGTGCCGAGCAACCTGCTTCCATCCACTACTTAGATTGTAGTTTTGTTTTCGGGGTATAGCAATAAACCTATGTTTGATCTGTGGTAATAAACCTTCGCAAAAAACATTTGAATCGTTTTGTAAACAGTTCAGACATTATTGCTACAATTGAACCCGCAGCACTCGTTTTGCTCCAATGAGCATGCCTAATTCTTGTGCTACAATATTGCACATCCGTACTTTTGAAATACCCACCGTGTTGACAATTTCGCTCAATTTTAGTCTCCGGTCTTTTATCGCCTTATTGTGGTGAGTCACGCTTCTAGGGGGTCCCGATTGGTGTTTATCTTGGACGCTTGTGCGGGTACATTTGTATTCAGCTAGAAAACTATTTATGGTCGCATCTGAAGAAGCCAAATCATCCAAAACTTTCTACTTTTTTCAAGTATATCTGCATTTTTTAAACCTGTCATATATAGAAAGGAAGAAAAACTTAGAAAAACAAATGCAACACTGTAATTGAAGTTATTCTTCTATGAATTTTTGGGTTCATTTTTAATCAAATAAAAATACATATTTGTTAGGTCTTCCTAACTTTTAATTTTTAATATTAAAATATATAATCGAACGTTTTCGATGGACTTCCTAAGATATTCAAAAATTAAATTAAAAATATCTAGGGTACATCTTCTTCAGGAAAAGTTGTTTCAAAAGCATTAAATGTTTACAATAATGATTAATTATATCTAGAAATGAAATAAAGCTAAATAGGTTATATTGAATTAAAACAATGTTAAAATTTTTGATTCTAATAAATACCTGTTCATTTATCTGTAAAAGATTTATAAATTTACATATTTTCAGTAATTGTTTATAAATTAATGTAATGAACAATACTAAAACTAAAACCTTTTTAAAAAAAAATAAACTTAAGTAAGGTTGTAGTAAACGGTTAAATTAGTAAAAATAACCTCTAAAATTATTACAAACTATTTTTACAAACTAAATAAGAATGAGTGGTGGAGGCACCTAGGTTCACAAAAGGTAAACTTGAAAAAAAAAATTTGAAGAGAGGGTCAAGAAGGTAGTTGATATAACAACCTACCAAAAGGTGCAGTTGACAGTAAAAGAAGGAAAAGTAAAATGGAGGAAATGAAAGGCGAAATATTTTTGAAATTTAAAAAATTAAATATAATCATTTCTAGGTATAATTAATCATTATTGTAAACCTTTAATGCTTGCCTTTTCCTGAAGAAAATGTCTCCTAGATATTTTTAATTTAATTTTTGAATATCTTAGGTAGTCCATCGAAAACGTTCGATTATATATTTTAATATTAAAAACCTAAAAGTTGGGAAGACTTAACAAATTTGTATTTTTATTTGAATAAAAATGAACCCAAATTCACAGAAAAGTAACTTCAATTACATTGTTTTTATTTGTTTTTCTAAGTCTTTCTTTGTTTCTATATATGAATGGTTTAAAAAATGCAGATATTCTTGTAGGAAAGTAGAAGGTTTTGGATGATTTGGGTCCTTCAGATGCGACCATAAATAATTTGGTAGCTGAATACAAACGCGGCCGCACAAGCGTCCAAGATGAACACCAATCGGGACACCCTAGAAGCGTGACTCAGCACAATAAGGCGATAAAAGACCGGATTCTAAAATTGAGCGAAATTGTCAATACGGTGGCTGTTTCAAAAGAACGGATGTGCAATATTGTATCACAAGAATTAGGAATGCAAGATGGGTGCCGTATTTACTCTCATTGGAGCAGAAACGAGTGCTGCGCGTTCAATTATCGCAATAATGCTTGGACTGTTTGCAAAACGATTCAGCTGTTCCTGTGCGAAGGTTTATTACAACAGATAAAACATACGTTTATTGCTATGCCCCGAAAACAAAACTGTAATCTATGCAGTGGACGGAACCAGGTTACTCGACGTCAAAAAGAACCATGACAGCGAAGTCTGCCTTAAAGGTAAGGGTGTCGGTTTTCTGCAATGCTAAGGGAATTTTAATGGTAGATTACCTTCCGAAACGCCTAACAATGCTAATCTTCTGTGCACGTTCAACGAAAAAAATTAAAAAAAAAGGTCAGGTTTAGCGCATAAAAGGACCATTTTTCGTCATGATAATAACCGCCCTCACACCAGTATCGTTACAATGACAAGATCTACCATATTCGCTCGACTTAGTTCTATCGTATTTAGGCCTATTTCCCCAACTGAAAATGTTCCTAGGGGACAATGATTTTCAACTGATGAGTAGTTCAATGCCGCGGTAGATGCCTATTTTGCTGGACTCGCAGAAAATTTCTTCTGTGATAGCATATCGTTTGAAAAGGTGCATTGAATGAATGAAAATAATGACATAATCACTTTTCTTTCATTCTTAGGCTTATACTTACGGAAACTAATATAAAACTGTAACATACAAAATTATTTAAAATACGATAAGCCATCAAATTTTTTTGGAAAACAGTGTTATTGCTCGTTACCAAGTCCGTACAACTGTATGTGGTAAAGAAAATCAATAATTTCCTGAATTTTCATTGAAAAATCAACTTTAAGCAAGTTCGGATGCTCAGATTCGATCACCGTAACACAATTTGAGTACAACGTTCAAACTAACTACCCCAATGCGTTCTAGCGTGAACTTCTAGAAGCGCACGGGCGAAACAGACATCCACTATCACCAGAAAATACTGTTTAAATAATTTCAACCCCATGTTTTCAATACTAAGAACATCACTGGATACTCATCAGCACGCCAACGTTATTAAAATAAACACCGTTTATAAAGTACGTCATCGGCATGTGTTTGAAATGTACAAGTTTCTTCACGAGAAAACTACTGGGACTATGTAGTTTTTTAAGATTGGTTTAAGGGAGCTATCGAGTCCGCTTCAGCTAAAACATATTCAGTTTTCTGCAACTTCTAATTATACTGGAAATTATTTTAAATGGAATATTCCAATTTTTATTTGTGGAATCTACACTAAATTTTTACATAACTTGATATAAGACATCATTTTCTTAGAGTTATTCCAGTTTTTTAGAAATTTTTGACATAAGAATCGTTTTTTGAGATGCAAGCGGGTCAGACCAAATATTTTCACAGTTTCCACAAATAACACTTACAACTTACCAAATATTTAAAAGCTTTACAAAAATTTTCTACAAGGTGCTCGGAAACTAACGCCAAAGTTTGCTATATCGAAAATTCGAGAACTTAAATTTTTAAACAGCAACCCGACTTTTTCTCGCCACCAGTGCTGCAACATAAGGGTGCCTTATGATTACATCCCTACATTTAAAATGAACGGTTTTTCTAAAAACCCGGAAAAAAAGAAATTTTCGTTGTTATTAGAAAATTTTGACTTGGTTTTAGGAACCTACAAGAAATAAAGACTTCGCGTCAACAAATAAAAATTCAAATAATTTGTTTAATCATGCTAAAAGTATTTCATATTCCATTTGGAATTTGTTACTGTACGGGAAATGTGACAAAGCGATAAAAATAGCCTGCGAAACCTCATGTGTGTGATATCCGGATAGGCCAAATCCCACTCATGACAACCTGACGCGGTTCATTCGATGTAAACTATAAAGAATATAACATTACAGTCTTGGGTATCAGAGCGCATCCTAGAAGTTCTTCAACAGATGCAGAAAGACATTTCGAAATATCGGAAATAAGTATTCACAGAATTCTAGAAAATATAAGTTCCTTACATATTCATAACTATTAGCACAAACTATAAGGCCAGATGATGACTAAAGAAAAATTAACTTTTGGGTATTTATATTAATTTTTTACACACATTAATTTGGACGAATGAGGCGAAATTTTATAGGAATAGCATGTTTAACCAGCATAACTGCCATTATTGGAATGATACCATTATTATCATATATTTCCTGAAAAATAGTTTCAAGGTTACTGGCGTTTTAATACTTTTTCTGCAATAAAAGGTAACGATGCGCTCTTGCACATTTTTATAATGAAAATCTGAATTGTAAGCTTATTGGTGTTTGGACGATAAATTTTGTTTCAAATTCTTGTTCATTTCTGGCAAAAGATCTCGAAATTTTACAAAATTATTTACACCCGCTTAATCTGAACTTGAATCAACTGTGGTACCAACACGGCGGAGCCTCACCTCCTAATAGTGTGCTTGTAAATAACTATTTAGAAAAGCACTTTAAGGACTGTTCTGAATAGTAAACAATTAACCCCTTCGATGGGCTTCCTGTTCGTTCGCTGCCACTCCATTAGATTTTTTTTGGGGTCGTGTAAAAGATGGCGTATTCGCTACGCCGCCTACAACAAGAGAAGATTGCCAGAAAAGGGTAATGTATTTCAATATCTTTCTCCGCAAGAAAATCAGAGTGCCATCCATGGCGCGTTCTTAAGAAGAATTCATAAATGTTCGGGGAAACCAGCTCGAACATTTACTATGGTTTAATTAATTATTCGTTTATGTTGTGATTCTTAAATTTTCTCATGCTGCTATACCTTTTACTTTCTCCTATCCTACATGAAATATAAGTAAAAGAGAAGGTATTGTTTTTAACTAAAATTTTCGATGTCGAA
This sequence comes from Phrixothrix hirtus, assembly GCA_024586415.1. NCBI lineage: Eukaryota > Metazoa > Arthropoda > Insecta > Coleoptera > Phengodidae > Phrixothrix > Phrixothrix hirtus. The sequence goes on along the minus strand of JAHWXV010568368.1, from coordinate 18,912 downwards.
ATTTTAGTGGAAATGCACATTTTCGGGTCCCCTCAGTACAAAAATCATGCGTGCGTGCGCGTGTGCGTGCGTGCATGCGGGAGTACGTGTATGCGTGTCTGTGAACGCGATAACTCGAAAATCAAAAGTCCTAGAAGATCAAAATTTTATATCTCAATTTGTATTTATCGTCGCACGGGACTTCGATAATTTCATTAAAATAGGATAACCGGAAGTGACACTTTACTTTTGTCATTTTCTAGTTTTTTAAGTTTTTTAAAAATCGGCTGTGACGATTTGTTTCGGATTTATTATATTTCTTATACATTTAATGCCCTTCCATAGGCGATTAATCAGAAAATTTTCCCTAAATCGAGTAACCGGAAGTAATTCCACCGTTAACTCCGTATAAATTAACTATGAAACTAAAAGCCCTAACTAAATGAAAATTTACATTTGAGGCCATTATCGCCTTGTTCTGTAAAATCAAAAATTTATTTAAATTGAATAACCGGAAGGACCACTTTATTTCTGTCATTATTAGATATTTTCCAAATTCCTCGTTTTCACGCTTTTCTTGAAATCCGCTATAATTTGCGTGCGTTTTATAATAACCAAAGAGTTTCTCTAATAAATTTTTGAAAATCGAGTAACCGGAAGTACTTGGAGTACTAGTTGTGAACAACATATCTCAAAAGTAATCATCGTATGAAAATCAAAAACTACATTTAAGTTTTATATTTTCCATACATGAGACAACAAGAATTTAGTTAAAATCGAATCACCTGATGTACCACTTGATTCTTGGGATTCTCAAGTTTTTGCGATTTTCTCAAAAACATTTTTAAAAATTTTTCTGAAACTTGCTACAGTTCTTATGTCTTCAACATTCTTTTACGTGAACTTCGAGGTTTTCCTGAAATAATGTGTTGAGGCGAGTTATCAGGGACATTCTCTGGAGCTAAGCAGGGTTTTGCCTATCCAGTAACTTGTGACCGTTATAATTATGTTCCCAAAATAAACGTAAATAATATTTTAATCATTTGTGGATATTTACATATTTGTATATCTATGTACGCGAGAGAAAGTTGTGTGTTGTCTCACGCCAAATTTTTTTTAAATTTTTATGCGCAGATTACGATCATGGATGGTAGCGTCGAGAATAGCAAGCTCGTTTATCAAATCTCAATTGACTCGATAGATTTTGCTTTACTTCAAAACAAGGTCAACTGATGGTTTGAAATTTTCTAATACCAACGAAAGTTTAGTTTTTTCAAATTTTTCCAAAACCTGTTCAGTTAAGATATAGGGTCCTAATCACAATACACTTTTACTCCTCAGCGTAGAATCCATTTAAGTTTTCTAATTTTCGAGAAAGCGAACTTTGGCCCTAATTTCTGACCACCTTGTAAAATTTTTTATTAAGTTTTCAAATATTTGGTAAAGTACAGGTCTTACTTGTGCAACGCATGAAAATGTTTGGCCTGCTTGCATTTTACTTCAAGTCAGTTGGTTTGTCATCAATTAAAATTAAGGCAAGGGAAGAGTCTTGTTTTAGGCTCAATTGTAACAAGATCTGTTAAAACTGAGCAACAGGTTAATTATAATCAGTAACACAGGTTCCATGATAGAAGAGTAATTGAAGTGTAAATTACTGTTCTCTTTTTATAGTTTTTATTGATTTTTAAAGCAAAGCTTTTAATTTAAATTTTACGTAATGGAAGATCATATGAGCCAAGTATTGTGCCGATATGAGGTTATCTTAAATTGTAGAACGTTCTTACGCCTTAGCTTTACAAAACCATTTCTATCATCTCCGATACTTAATTTGACGCCGGTTAACAATTCATGTAAGTTACTTTATTTATTTCAACTCATTTTCGAACCATTTGAATTATCAGTCTATCTAATCGAGGTTAAATCAAAATTTAGCTACCGTCCTACGTTTGATTCACACCGTAAGCCTTTGAATTGCTAGATTTTACAGAAGTTATTTCAAAGCCTGTTTAAAAATAATTTTGTTCTCTAAGTATATTTTTATAGATGCAAATATGGAAAATATTAATATTTCGAAAAAAAACTATAAGGGACGTAACAATTTAAATTATGGGGCATCTTATGCCCCTATTAGACAGATGACGCCCTCAATATTTCTTTACCTGGCAACCCCAAAATATTTTTGGGCACTATTATTCGCGATTTAATTCAGTGAACAAAATATTAAAATCGATGTGTAACTTTGAAAGAAATGTTATTCAGATACAATAACTAAATTTAAATGTTAGGCTCACACGTAAACCCCGCTTAGATGCAGTAAAATTAATTTTTATAAGCTTAGTTATTTGCAGCTTAAAATAAGATGTAAAATATTTCGAGTAATAAAAATTCAAATACATTCCAAATGGACTACTAATTCATGTGTAAATATTAAAGGTAAATAGTTTTAACTGTGTGGGTGGTTTTTAGTCACGTTAATGTCCTGTCGGAACGAGACTCAAATTAATTCTTGCAAAGTTCCCAACCCCTAAATTTGTTTATAGACTTTTAAACCATATATAAATTTCATGATCAGCTGTTTAGTAAGTTCCCTACGTGTATTTAACAATTTATAAAACATGAATTATTTCATATGAGACTGCTATTGCAAAAATCCTATTCTATGGACAATAAACATTGCTTAAGTCGTCAGTATGACTTGGACCTCTGTAGAGCTCAGTGGTACTCACCCCTAAGATAAAATAATAAAATTTAAAAAAACCTATCTGAAGTGAATAAGGAAAATTTATTGAAATAACTAAAACAATAAAGGTTAAGTAGCATATATTAAATAAATGGTAATACTTGCAAATTTTTTAAATAATTAATGCACAAAATACTATGAAACAAATTACATGAAGCTTATTGCACAAAAGATAAATGCTAACAATGCAAGTATTGAAAGATTATATAAACCATTACCAATTAAATGGTGTTAAACAAATTGGTTTAGTGGAAACTTACGAAACTTCTCCAAATAGTGAACAATTTTAAGAACATTTTATAAACAATTTGTAACATCGCGAGTTCGTGGCGTATAGCGTCCTTAGAATTGGAAAAGGAGCGCCCACCATCACGGACACATACCCAAAGTATGTCAAAAGTTTGAACAATATAAACGCTGACATTTTATTTTAAATTTTAAAAACTGAGTTGAATTTTAAGTTAAGAATTAAGACGTTTAATAAGTTGAAGAATTTTCATTAATAATCTCAATTTGGTGGGTTACCATAAAATTAATTATGCACATTATGTTACGAATTTGTCAACTTTATAAACAACATTATTTTAAATTTTCTCATGCCATATTTGTTTATTAACATCATATTTAACAGAATTAATACCTATTTTACTAGGACCATGATTATAGAATCCAAACGTTAAAATTTCTTTCAAACTTCAGAGATAAAATCCACAACGTTTGTTTTAATAAAAATGGGATCTTTAGATTTGAGAATTTCATTTATAAAAAATTGCATCTGTCTCGTTTTGTTTTCAGACAAAGGTGGCAAAAAGGTTGATTTAACTTAATTTAATTGACATTTATATAGGGTGGAAACAAAAAGGTAAGAATTATAATTTCTTCCATGTTTGGTTGCCTAGCGTGTATAACGTGTAGAAAATGTTGCCTAATGTGCTTAATATAAATATAAGAACGCAATCTACCGCAATATATTTTTGATTGGACTATGTGAAAGACGTGCGCGGCGACATATTCTCTAGTACAGAAGATTAAAGAAATTAGTCTAATAGTTATCAAGCAAGTCATAGAGCCGTATACGTAGAAAAAAGTTACTTAGGTTTCTTGGCTGCATTACGTTGTCGCGATTAAAATTAGAAAATGTTACTTTTATTAAGAACTGTACTTTAGAATTATCTGTACGAACCTCGTATATACGTTTTAAGAATTTTTAGAGTATAATTTTTAGTAATAATATTTATTTAATAAAGTTAAAGCGTTACTTTTGTATATAAATTTCTTTCAGTCCTTGTATATGTTCTTGTGATACTAAATAATATTCAGTGTAGCGTAAATTTTAATTGTTTATTGATATAATTTTTGGGAAACTATGTTTTTAAATTCCATTGCTAACAAGTGCCGCAATCTTTTGTATTCTATCGAATTAAATTCTTTATTGGAAATTCACGGTCATTCGTACGTGTTTTAAAACCTTATTTCTACTTTTTGTCTATCGGTTTTGTGTCACAGATGTATATCCTTCCACGTTAACATCTTGTTTTTCGGTCTAATTCTTGATTTGTTGGCTAACGCTTAGTTTCTTTGTATAACCGACAACCGACATACCTTAGGATTTTCGGCATTCCAAGGTACAAGCTACTGTTTCCGGCAATCAGGGTGTGCTTCACTTACTGTCGTTGAGTTACATGTCAGCAGGATGAAAAGTCATAATTTTTATATTTCATAATTATACCGTTACTACTTTCGCTTACCAATTAATAACTGAAATGTAAATACGTACTTCAAAATGGGTTTAGGGGACGCTCATCCGTAATCGCTAATTCGCACCTACCGCATAGTTTTTGATTACTAGGCTTTAAGTTATCTACTCGCTAGTTCTGCAGCATGTTAATATTGAAGTAACATACGAGGCAAGACATACATCTTCGCGTTGTACAAATGTTTTTTTAATTAACAATCATTCATTTTAAAATATTTAATTTATAGATCTGTATGTAAGGTAACGCCGTCTATTAATTATCGAAATTATCCCTTTTTAATCTTTAATCCCACGGTAGAGATTATACCGTTAAGGCTTACTTTGTAATATTTCACTATCTTGCAGTCTCTTAAATTCGTAATTTAATGTCCAATATTTAGTGGACTTTTATACAGCTACGTTCTTCGTTGTTGGGGACTTCGGCCAATTTACGTTAGAGCAGTTGGTTTATTGTCTGTTAATAGATAGTGTTGTATAGCACAGTAATATATTTATGTAACTCTTAAGTTCATACTTTGAAGTAGCTTACGTTCGCGAAAGGTGTAGTTACTATTTTGGACTCAGATGCCAATCACTAAAATACGTTCATTATATTTAAATTTTGCTTTGAATATTGTCCCAGCAGGGCTTATATTTGTGTTAGCCTTAAACCGGCAAAAAGGCATCGTAATTAACAACTTGCTTGATGTACGCATTCCTAAGGTGATACACATTACTTTTATTATATTGCACTTCTTTATATTTGTAATTGAATTATTGAATTTTCCGCTTATTGGTGGAATAAATGCTGTTATGTTATTTTGCTCACTGATTTTCGACAACCAATCGTACCTTCCTTTTGTTTCTTCTTCAATTACGTAGAACTTCTTACTACTCAAGGTAAAATTTAAGGTAAAGTAATTAAGGCGCACACTTTGACGTTCAGGCGTGTGTTGCTCCTGTATTTTTTACGAACGACTGGCGCCTAACTTTCCTTCTTTTTTCATTAGATTTAGGTGGACTACATAGTGCTAACCTCAACCCCTCTACGACATTGCGCGATTCGGCTGCTGCACCCAATGTTATGACGTTAAGTTCAGGTCCGATATGTTACTTTTCTTTATACCTTTCCCTATCTTTACGTCTTAACGTCTATATAAGCGAGAATAGTGGGTTATGCTGGTAATCTCCCAAAGAGGGCATAAAGTGAGTGTAAAACAAATAATTTCAAGATAATATGTATTTTTCTTTACAGGATGTAAAGAAGCGAATAATCTGTTTACGAAACAAATGACACCGAACTGTTACATGTATTTCTAATTTATTTTGAAAATTGCCTGATTCACTTTTTTATCAATCAAAATATTGCAAAATTTACTGTTTATAATTACTAACTAGTATTATAAGTTTCAGTAGCCTTAGAAGTACCTGCAACGTAATAAAAACAATCATAATTACTCTTAAGAATTATTAATTTTATAATAGAGGTGTAAATAATAACAACTATCTTTAAATGCTTAATTAGTGCCTCGAAGAAATATATTTTTTCAAGTCATTTGTCAAATTTTTATAACGTTTTGGTTTTTATTGTTCACGACTACAAATTAGGTGCCTTGCTAGTTGAAACACAAGTTCCAATAACGTTAAAATGACCAAAGAATTTAAGGTCAAAGTATTTATGTGAACATAGCCATATTTTATCGAACTTGTTAATACTAATCAACGAATAACCTTATTTTGTTTAAATTATTTTGTTAATATTTTATTTATTTTCACTTCAGACGCGCACATATTTTATGGAGGTATCATAATCACATTTATCAACAAACAGTAATTCGTTTTTATACTTTCACTATAGAAGTATCCATATTTACTATTTATTATATTCCTTGTGACGTGATGATAAAGTTCTATAGAGAACGATAGCAATATAATATGCTTTACAAGGTTACTTGAGTAAGATAAGAATAATGTTATTAAGAGGCTGCCAATTAATTACAAAGTTGCAGCGACAACACTATAACGGAATTAACACGTAACTCTCTAGTTAGAGAAACGGTGATAAACTTATATATATATATATAAGTATCTGCTATTCCCTATTTTAGTGACATATACGTTATAGAAACGTTTTAGGATGGTTCAAATGTGTAGTAACCAAATAACTTCGAAGTTGTTAATAGGTATCAATAACTAGAAGTGCTGCTTGGGATACATTCGAAGTGCATTAGATGACAACTTTCAAATTCGATAGTCATAAGCTAAATAATGACCTCTAGTGGAAAGATTTCTCAAAATGGCAAACTAAGCCTGAATTAGAAACATTTTTCGAAGCAAGCATGTATTTGATTCAACTTCCAATTTTTTAAACTTGATTTACAATTAAAAATTTATTCTTTTAAATAGTCCGCTGAATATAAATTTTCGAAAAGAACTGCTCATCCTCGGTTTACTTTGGATAGTTTTGTTGTTGTGTTAGTTTAGCTTAAGATTAATTTAACCGAATTTTATTTTCCAGAATCTGTCTTTTGAATTTAAATCAAGCAAAGAGCTAATTTTTATTGTGCCATTTTAAGCCGCGACCGACCTAATCGAATTGATTTAAATCCGAGTATGTGACTTTAAATTTAAGGAATCGTCAAGGAGTGTAGAAATAAAAATTAAGGAATTTTTACCCAATGTACAATGTTAAAGGTACTCTATTAAAAATAGTGTCATTAGTAACTACACGAATGCATTTATTGTATAATTGTGGGTTAAAATTAAAAAAACACTGACGTGCAATTGACTGAAAGTTAATTACAACATGTATTCATTATACGTTAATTTCAAAGCTCTGTTGAAATGAATTGCAAATGTTTACCTGAACACCATTTTCAATTAACGTATCTGTGACACTCTTTTATACGGTACACTATTTAAACATAAAACGTTTATGTAATTAGGATAAAGAAAATTTGCAATTTTTTATATGGTAGCATTCAAACGTGAGAGTCAGATGGACTGCGATAATGTGATAACAATAATTATCCCATGCACGCAAACTATAAAATATAAATACCCTACTGGTAATGCGAACACGTCTAACCGCCCCTAACTAAATTTGCCACCGTATACGTTAATGCTATCTCTCTTTGATTGAAACATTAAGTACTGGATAAAAAAGATAGGTAATGTCTATTATGTGAATGTTTACTACAAATGTATTACAAATTACTAGGTTATATATGCCTACGGTTGATTATACTGTTGCTGTACACATGTATTTCCTAAATCGATTAAATTGGCAGACACTATAGCCCTAGTTATGCAATTAAAGTTATAGCAGAGTCGATGGATTTGATTTAGTAATAAGGATTCGTATAAAATTTATGTAATGTTAAATAGGAAGAAAATAATTAAATTTCTATGCAATATTAATAAACAATTAATTGTGAATTGTTAATAAAGCGAATGTGCGCTTTGTAATCATACACAGTACGCATTAATGGTAATTGCAAGTACGTATATATTCTGACGCAAATCTACATGTATACCATTAGATATCTTATTATATTGAAATAACCCTTAAATAAGTGGATAGCTAATGTAACAAAATTGATCCCGATCGTTAAAAACATTCATATTCGTTTAACAAGGTCGAATCAAAGTGTCATACCTACGACTCAAAAAATGTTATATACAGAATGATGACAACGTTTTAGACAGAATGCATCATTAAGTTATTGTATAACAATGTTTTAGAGAAATATTTGAGTAAGTCAATTTTATTTTTTAAAACTGCAATGATTGTTTTTTCGAACGCCCACACTATTAAGTTATGTTGCCATCATCAATTTCTTCAAATTGCAAACGCAATTTAACACTATAAAAATAAATACCTTAATCTATATTGCACTACAAACTCGTCTTGCAGTTTGTTACCATAAAAATATTTAATTTTGAAACAAGTAGACCCAAAGCTAAAATTGTCGGAGACAACAGCTTATTCAATGCTTAGAAGTTTGAAAAGTAATCTGTGAAAATCGAAAGTCAAGGTTAGGGGAGCGTCATCAGAGAAACTATGACTTATTTGGTTTATTAAATTTTAATTATCTGTTCTTGATTAAAACCCAATAACTGAAGAATATTGATAAAATCGGGGATCAGTTCGGCAATGCTTATTGTTTTATGCATATTAATACATTTACTAACTCGATTTGCAATATGCTCATTTTATAAAATTTTTGCACTGGAAAAATAAAATGCAGTTAACTAATTATACTTAAAATTAAATAAAATTAACTTTTAAACAAACATATATTAAACATTAATGTCTGAATTTAATATTATGGTTGCCATGTTTTCCTCATTTATATAATAACATGTTTAAATATTTTTTAAAACATGATATTTTTAGTAAAAATCTGTTATATCGCAGTTTGATCGATTTATATTGCGAGTAACCTCGTATTCAAACCAAAAGATATTTGCCGATTATAATTATTTGGTTTCTTTTAATTACTTCTAGATTTAGTATATGACTTTTAGTAATATTCCCTACTAATGAAAGTTTATATATTATTCTTTCGCCTTTAAATAAATTACTTAGTACGTTCTTTTCATAACTTATAATTATTTTATTCCTGAATTCGATTTTGTCAGGTTTTCTGGCTGGCGAAATAAAATTGGAATTCATGGCGAAGTGGTTATCTACATTTTGAAAATTTGTGGGTTAATTATCCTTTTGCGTTTTTAAGTAATGGTTGATATCCCACCAATATAATGCAAGATATCTGTTTATGCGCCTCAAGTGAAGAATATTTTTATATTCTTGATACAATATTAAGTAGGGCTTGATGAAGGCCTATCAACAGGTTTCAGCTTCTTCTCCGCAAGGAATGGTTATTTATATAAAATCAATTATGATGATGCTGCAACGGAAATTTGTTTTTATTAATCGCCGAAACTATCGGCGTTTATTCTATGAAGTCAGTTTATTTCACCAAGGATTTAACTACCATTTACCTTTGAAGTAAACCGCCAAATGCTTGCTAAGATCCATCTTTGGGGGCCTTGACACTCTTATATGGATGTGCCCGATTGTGGAGATTTGCAGCAAACTTATAGTGTTCTGCCTCATTTTTTGGAGTATTTCAATGAACGAGTTTTATGAATCAAACAACTTCAAGTTTAAATTATGTATCAGGTGCTAGTTGGTTTTCATATCATTCCAATACATTTATAGCTAGTTATGCACAAAGGGATAGATGATAACGCCTGGAGAGCGACGAAATACTTCCCGATGGCATTATCATCTAGCAATTCTAGTGATGCATACGAAATTTTATTTGTCACTTCGTAATTATTTACTTACGCGAGGGAGTTATAATGACATATGAGGGAGTTATGGTTCATAACTCCCTCATATGTCGTTATAACTCCCTCATGTGTACATTTCGCTAACAGTGGCCCGGCTCTTACTGATAGCTTTATTTAAACATTTCCTTTTATCTCCCTTTTTTAGATACGGAGCCCAGAATTCATTTTTTGCATGCAAAAGATAGATTTAGGGGAACTGCATCAGCAAGAGTTAATATCTTAGTAAGTATGAAACAATTATTGTATCGGTATTATTATTAAAGGTATGTCTGTATTTATATGGCATAAATGTATTGTTCCATTCTAATTTATATTATTTCAACAATTCTTATGAATTTCAAACTGCATGTTCTAATTTAATATTATTTGGTTATGTCAAAATTGTAAATTATAAATCGTTAGCATTTCCGTCGCCTGAATATCGTATCTTTTAAATCTATTATATTGTTTTAGTTTGATAAACACTTTTTCGCGTATTTCAGGACTGAAGTTACTTTATGTACTTAGTGATATTTGGTGCTACGTTTCATGATATATTGGCGCCTTACCTTTCATATAATTTCCACCATGTATGATTCACAATCCATAAAACATTTAGCTAGCAACTTTCTTGGTCGATTGGTGTATACTTTATGCCAATGTATTAAACAATTATAACAATATATATTAGCTATAATGTAAAAGTGCACACAGATATTACACTTAATTGATTAACATATACTCAATTATACATAACTGTCCTTTTCAATTACAACGATATTTCATTAAGCGTAAAAAACCAGATAATCAATTCTCACAATATAGAACAGTCAATTAAATCGTCCACTTCTTTTTAATTTTGTAACCTTAGTATTCTTATGACACTTCAAATAAATTTAAAACACCTCACTTATGATTACGGGCAAGCTTTATTTTCAAATAAAAATTCTGAGTTACTAAATAAGAATTCTGATAAAGGGTAATTCTACTAATTCTACTAATGTGATTCTATGCAGGCTTTGACTCCGTGATAGCTAATGCAAAATCCCCACAATCGTTTTATAATATCAAAGACCCGTTGTTGTCTTTCGCCAAAATTTTTAGGTAGTCACCTATAGGTTATTTTTGCTGATTTTCGTAAACCTTTCACAAGTTTAATGATGTGCAAAAAATGTAATATGCTACGTATTCATTGTTTTGAGAAAACACCTTTGAGGTTTAAAGGCGTAGACTTTTATTAGCAACGCAAATAAAAGTTTAATCAAACAATAAGGCAAATCGGTCATTGGCTAAGTGTTTAAACTACCTTCTACTAAGAATTTAGGCATTATACTACACGTTCTATAGGAATTGATGATTTAGTTTTTCATTCATATTCAATGTTTCAAAGCGTCTAAAGTTTTAGCTAGGTTACAGTAAACTCCAGATTTTGATGGTTCCACAAAAATATGCAACGGTGTTAATGTAAATGACAGCACTGACTACTTAATTGGTTCTCGTCATCCTATTCAGTGAATAGGTCACGCTAAATTAAGAAACTGACGGAGATCTGCCACAATAAACAAAAAGAAGAGATGCTCCATTTTATTGGTGACAAATGTGTTGAAGTAAATGGATGAATTGATTATTTCGAAAAGAACTTGATTATCAACCGATATCCCAATATCCATATCTTTTGATATTGACCAGTTGGTTTCTAAATACTAGTATAATTCTAGTTGAGAGCAAACGTTAATGGTTTTATACTTAATGAGTGATACAAAGTGTTTCACACCATCACCCAAATAATTAGGGTGCCTACCAAAATCTGTAAAACAAATTGGAATTGTCATATAAGTAGAAATAAATAACGGCTTTAATGTTGATAATTATCTCTTATTAAGTAATAATCAGTTCAAACGTTTTCGTTCATACAATTGTTGATATAATAAAAACATTATCATGGATTTGATGTTCTTATTTAACACATTTACCGCTCACATTTCACGCAGTGAGCTTTTCGTGCCTTTGCTAGGTGGCCCATAGCTCACCATGTATGTTGATAGGTCTTTCAAGGCCAACTTAATTAAATTTCAATTAAACTTAATATCTTGCTTATTTTGTCGAACAATAAACCTATTTGCAAAACAAAATTTGATTGACTATAATTGAATTTAACAGCAATACATGGGCAGTGAATGTGTTAAAACGATAAAAGGATTAAATCCTTGATATTATTCTTATTGTATTAATAATTATATAAACAAAAACGTCTAGATTAATTATTTGCTTAATGAAATATTAGTTATCAACATTAAAACCGCTATTTATTTAATTTTTAGGAAAGACCACACAACGCCAAATAGTTAAAGTGTACCCCAAATTTCACAATTGTTAGTTCATTTATAGAGTACGTTATAATGGCATTTAATTCACAATGGATAACAGCAAAGTTCTAGTATATTCCATGTAGCACGAATTGGTAGGATATGTTGGTTTTCTGATGTCAACGATCGTCTAAAAAGCAATGCAGATATTTTATATTAATCAATAAACGTACCTGCGATATTTTTTGCTTTCATTATTCTTGGGTTCCTGTTGGATATAAAGGAAGTTATCTTCTTAACAACAGGCGTATTTTGTTCATTCATCTAGTATCATAAGTTTATTTTTCAAAATGAGTTTTAAATTTCTATAATTTTTTTTTCAACAGTCAAAATTATAACAAATATTATTCAATTGCCAAGGAAAATCAATTTATTTTGTGTGAAGACGAAACTACTTCAAATAAAATTGTGCACTGCAAAAAATATTTAATGCTGGTTTTAATAGCCTAAAATTTTGACCTGTCTACTTAGTTATGCGGCTTTAATACAGTATCTGATGAAAAAGTTAATGATGTCATTGTAAATCTACTACAAGAAAGATATCTTTCATTAATAAATAATTGAATTAACTTTCTATACATTTTTATCTGTTTTTAATTGACCAATAATATGATCAATAAATAATGGACAAACTTAAATTTTCAAATGTTTTTTAATCTATTTAATTCTCATTTAAGTAATAGAAGTAAATAGCCAGGACGGAATAATTCGCGTTTATAAATTTGTTGGCAGTAAATTTTAGATATAATTTTCGGAGCTATTACGTAGCTATCCTCCTTTATGTAATTAGAACCAACTTGAAATTGTTTTATGTAAGGCAACTCTGAAATACATTGGCCTGCCGCATTTTAAGATACTACACTTGAATAGTTGTAGAATTAACTTAGTTATCAGATTTCAGTAAGACATTAACGTCAATGACCTTTATAGGACTCCCTAAGTAATCTGTTCAGTTGTTATAAGTTGTAGTTGGTTTCAAGTGATTACAAGTGATTATAATTTGTGAGGCATCAAGAATTAAACGATTTAATATTAGTTTTAAGACAGGGTAGCGAAATCTTTAATTAAAAGTTTAATAACACTTTTGTTACTGTAAATCAAATATTTCCAACTTACTAATTCGTATTAACACTCATAGTTATTATATTTATGTTCAAGAAATTTTATTTGATATTAATTGCAAATATACATCGAATATTCACTCAACAATGAAATACTTATTGTACTTCTTAGTTTATCAAATATTACGTATAGGCAGTACCGACAATTTCTGGAATGTTATAAAACTATTTCGTTTTTTAAAAACTATTTTAATTTGTGTTTTTCAAAATATTCGTTCTTAAACTGAGCACATTTGTATATTCTGCAAAACAGAATTCCGAACTGTTCTTGGGTCACTATAGAAACAAGATTTTTGAACCATTATCAACGGTTGAAAACTATACCCAGCACATCTTATTCTTTAATCGAGGGAATAAAAAAGTCGCTGGGTCGGGGCTGTATGGCGGATGTTCCAATAAATTAACTTCCGAGACCTTCAACTCGCCTTTTGTTTGCTGTACCACATATCTCGAAGTGCTGCCCTGATAAAAACAGATCTCCCCTTTTGGACAACGTAAACGAACCTTCTCAAAAACATCTAGTAGGAATATTGCTATATACCTTACTGCAGTAGTCGTGCAATGGTTTTCAAGTACTATAATGGCTACAACTTTTCACTAATACCTCATTATCAATTAAATTTGACAGTAGTAGGGTCAGTACAGCTTTGATCAATATTCAAGTGCATATATCCAGTTTTATCGTCGGTAAATATATTATAAATTGCTTTAGATGCGCCTTCGTAGTGTTTTTTAAAAGTTGCTTTCCAATAATCGGCACGGCGTAAGATTTGTGACTGACAAAAGATTTTTTGCACGGCCATGTGATCGTGAAAAATCTTGATTATTGCAATAACTCCGATAATTTTGTAAGCGAACCGGATGTTTTTTTCAATCATTCTGCTAACTGTAGCCACATTTTCTTCAGATACTGAAGAAATTCATCTTTTTTCGAGGTAGTCATCGCTGCGCGACACCATTTTAAATTCAAATTCGTTATACTAGATATAAACGGCTTTTGAAATGCAACAAATGCAACAAGAAGCCGTTCAATACTCTCTTTTGAAGAAGAATAATTTTTGAAAGCATAATGTTCTCCTGTTGGATGAATTTTCACTACATTCAAATTATTTTGCGGATTGTGTTGAATAATTGTTGTAATTTTCTAAACAAAATTTGAATTTTCAAACTGCAAAACATCAAGCATTTGTTTAACAGCATGAGATCTGTCAATTTACAGAAATTTTCGGTGCTACATTAGTACTATATAAAAATGCTTAATTAGTTTCCTTTCACGTACACTTAACTCGTTGAAATTAGTTTACAGCTCCAAGTATAAAATCGTTTGCACAAATGGTATTGCGGTTTGAAATATTTGTGTCCGTATAACAATAGCTAGAATATAATTAGGTTCTAAATTCGTGTTTTGAATAGAGAACGTGTATTCAATAGATAATTTCAAACTTAATATCTTAAGTAGCCTTCTAATATGTGAATATTTTCTTAAGCACACCGCTATGCTTTGTTTGACAAATAAATCTTTTCTACGTGTAAATAATACAATTTCAAATTTATCTGTTACCAAATTCAAACAAAATAAAAATCCTCTATAAAAATGCGTGTTTATTAATTATCCATTTTCACTGGAGATTTACTAGGTTTCTTTTTATAATTATAGATCAATTATTAACAAATTCTTGATATTCTATGAACAGAGTAATTTAGTAGTCATCGTTTTTATGTTACAGATGCTGGTAAATACATTAAATTTTTTCAACTACATGTGATTTATGGTATTTATTTATTGATTATGAAATTGATATTAATCACAATTATTATAAGTTCAAGATTAAGTGATGCAGGTAACATCTTACTGATCCTTAATATATTGTTGACTATAACATCAAAGCATCTTATCTTCAGTTATTGTTAAATATATTCATACATTTTTCTGAAATATGTAGCTATAGCAACTTATTTCTACGCTTGAAACAAGTGTAGAAAATTTTTTTTAATTTTAAAATCTTAATTGTCCATAGAAACTAAATAATTGGGCGGTTTTCATAATTTTCAACTAACTGTAATACTTTTAAACTAATATAATTATTTAGATGTCTTTATCTACACTAACACATGTATTATGTATACGATGGGAGGTAAATAAATTCGCGGAATGGGGGCGAAGGAGGGTGAAAATGTTCATTGTTAGTTTTTCTTCTTCCTTGATACTAATACGTTTTCCATATCTTTCGGTCAACTTATTTATATTTATACTTATCTTTCCCATCAAAATAATCTGAAATAGCAAGTTTGACCTCATCGTTGCTCGTAAATATCTTCCCACGAAGCTCCTTTTTGAGGGTGGAGAACTAATAATAGTCCGTTGGTGCCAAGTCTGGGCTGTAGGGTGGGTAGTTTAACACAATCTTAAAATATAGCCATCGCAACATGACTCCGATGCACTGGCGCGTTGTCGTGCAAAAGCAGCACACCTTTTTATAATTTTTCCCGCCTTTTCGCCTTTACAGCATCTCTTAGCTGCTTCAGAAAAGCAGCATAATAGGCCTACATTATTGAAACATCTTTATCTTTGTAATCAATGAGCAGGATACCCTCTGTATCCCAAAAAAATACTTGCCATCATTTTTTCGGCCGATTGTGACACTATGAACCATTTTGGGGGTTATGTGCCCTTTTTATTCCACTGTATACAATCCTGCTTAGATTCAGGTTCAAAATGATGAACCCAAGTTTCATCTTTCGTAATAATTCGGCTCAAAATTTCAACTTTGTCGTCTCGGCAGAAGCTTAAAGACTTGCGTGCACACTCAACACAATGTTGTTTTCGCAGTTGTGTGAGCATTCTGCATCTTGATTCTTGCACTAACCTTTGACATGCCAAGATGGAAATGGAGAATATTTAAAATAGTTGTAGGAGATACTCCGATCACTTATGCAAGTTATTTCTTCCTTAAACGAGTATCTTCAGATACAAGTTTTTCGACTTTTTCCACAATGTCTGCGGCGGTAGTCAAGGGTCGTCTTCAATCGACTCTCGTCCTTGTTTAAAATGGTTATACCACATATAAACCATGGCGTTACCCGTAAACCGACGACATCTCATTCAAAATGGTTTGAGGTGGTTTTCCTTGTTTTGTTAGACATTTTATAATCGCACGAAATTCGATCTTTTTCATTGTCGATATTCTTATCCATCTTTGGTTGCTTGATAAATAAGAATTCTAAAGTTAATAACACAATTACAATATAACTCTCCAGATACACTAATAAAACGTCGCTACATAGATACGACACGCGGTAGTAATCCCCTCTCCCGATAACCCCTCCATTCCGCGAATTTATTGACCTTCCCTCGTATTCTTTGAAATGTTTAGTTTAATTTGTTTATAGATTAGGATTTGTTGAAAAATGTCTTGTTTATTTTAGTTAGCAATTGCTTATAATCCTTTACTAGCTACCAAGTAATAATCGTATTGTTTTACTGTACTTTTACAGAACAAATATTTGCTGTTGCAAATCATCGGTATAGAAAGTAAATCTAACATGTCCACGCTCCAAATAGCTGTAAATATTTACATGTTAGTTTTGAATGTTTCCTTCTAGTAAATTATAATCGTGATAAGTATGGTTAGGACTGTACATTCCTCCTGCCACTATATCGCCGCAAATAATTTAGTGTTCAATCTGGTTCTACAACATTACAATTTGAGGGTACGTTAGCCATGTTTTCTCTAAGCACAAATTTCGAAACGTATAAATAAATATAACGATTATCTATTAATTGGCTGTCATTGTTTTATTCATTTGTTTAAAAATTCAATTAAGAATAGTTTATATGGTTTATACTTTTATTTCTTGTTATTTCATACATTACAAGACAATTTCTAACGTTTAAGATACTTAAAGTTTGACTACGTGTAAAATTATCGATTTTAATTTTAAAGTAGATTTATTCGGTTTCGGTATTAAACCGTGTTTATAAATTTTTAATAATTAAATGGTTCAACATCTATGGAGTTATTTTCTTCAAACAGTGTCATTTATGTCTTAAATCTACCAAAGAAGACAACTTTATAGTTGTTGCAATGTTTAGTTATTACATTTATAAACACCGCTTTATATCCAAACAGAATGAATCTACTTTAATGTATAACCCTGAACGTTTTCATCAATTTATTATTTTTAATTATAATTAAAATAGCATTTGTTTAAAAAAAAATTAAGATGAAGTTTAATTGTAACTAAAACAAATCCATTGCACGTATAAAGCGGTTATAAAAGGCATCAAATTAACGTTATATTTTTCTTTATTTTCCAGACTGAGTTCAAATCAAATAGCTATTTTAGGAAAACCAGGAAGGTAGAACCTAAATAGGTTTTTCTATAGGATAATTAAGAGTATTTGCCACATATATCAAATATTTATTTTGAAGAATCAAATGTCAAATAGAAGCTATAATCGAAATAAAAGAAAAGTAATTCCCAATAAAGACAAAAGCTCCCTAAAACAGAATCAATCAAATAATATTTTGATTAATTGAGATGGTGTAAGTATATCAGAGCACGTTGCACCATTTTCATAGTAACATGTTTCACCGTATGTTTTGCGTAGTCTTGAAAATTGAAAATTCTGTTGTGTGTGAGTGTGTATTCAAGGCAGTTGAACATATTTAAATATTTTACAAATAATTGGCATTTAATTATTTTCGTGTTTCTTAAAAATTATTTAAAATCATACGAGACTGTTTAGTTTCGTTGCGAATTTCAAATACCGAAAAATACATTTAGATGCCCTAAACGTAATATACATAGTGTCCCAAAAACATTAAACTATTTGCTAAGGAAATTGCAAGATTCTTGTAGAAACGATTCTGAAAACGAACCATTTTCTAGTTACATCAATTTTCATTTTATAAAATAATTTAAAATGATTATTTTGAGATACACAGAAATAACACATTGATTAGGCAAAATGTATATTAAAATAAAAAGTTTATTTATTTAGCAATACATCGGTATTATACGGAGAAAGCATAAAATCACGATGAACGTGTAACATTGTGTAAGATTAACGTCAATTTGAAAATGGTTACCGTTCAACGTAAAACATTTTTACTACAGTGTGAAAAAGAGCAGTTGGAGCATTTATTATAACATTCTTATTTGTTTTGTATTTTAATAAAGTTGTTCATTAAAAACGAATTGAAGACATTTGAATCTGATAGTACAGTCAAATTCTTATGCCTATTTCCAAATGTTCGTTTTCAAAATCAAAAATTAAACTCATGCTCTGTCCACCCTATAGAGAAGAGGTAGCAAACTTTTTCTCCCAACCACATGGCGCTGATAACGAAAAATATTTACTTTTCAAATGATAAAACAGATTACTTTATTTTAACCAGTAACGGATGTTATTATCATTATTTTATATACATAGAGAAAAAGATATTTTTCTCTCTGATATGTAGCTATTATTATTTTAACACACATATAGTTTTACGAGGTAAATTATAAAAAAATAACTTCTGAAATTATTTACTTATAACGTACTTCAATTAATAATAAATATATATATATATATATATATATATATATATATATATATATATATATATATATATATATATATAT
>JAHWXV010568305.1:0-10603 GCA_024586415.1 Phrixothrix hirtus | reverse complement strand
TGGGTGACCGTTACAATTATTGTTTCCAAAATAAACGTAGACAATAATCTAATCATTTGTGGGTACTATTGGCATATGTGGCATATATGCGTAAGAGAAACTCGTGTGTTGTTTCACACCAGATTTTTAATATCTAAATTTATCAAAAAGTTTGTTGTTAACAGCTGTTCAAAGAACACGTATGTTTAACTTGTTTAGCAATGGAAAATATTGCATTATGCAAGGTTATCAAAAGCTCAGACATTTTAAAGATATAAAAAGAGTTGAAAGCGGTAACCCCAAAACTCAAGTATTGGTCACGATCAAAAATATCTCTGAATGCAGTCTTTGTAAGAATGTTTAAAGTCATAAAAAATCTGGTTTCACTATTATACCTTGGAGACAATAGACAGAATCTGGCTGATCGGCTCCAAAGAAAACAACAACATTTTTGATCGTCGATCTTCCACAAGGTTGGATCAATCGCAGCAAAATATTTAATACAAAAAGGCACGAAAAGTACTTTCCTATCAGGATAATGCACTTCCTCACACAAATGTTACTGCGGACTAAAATTAGCGGATTAGGGAATATGCTGTGAACGTCGTCTAAGTGATTTATAATAGAAGCGTAAAATAATATTCAAAGAACTGTGGAAAGCTTCAATAAGCGCGAATTTCTGAAAATGCGACAAAAGACTTCTTTCCTACAAAATTGCTTTGAATTTTTCAAATTCCAAAAGCATCTATAAATCTTGCTTTCAGTTTATTGGAAAAAATCAGATCACTAAATGGCACTCTTCTTCGAAATTCTAATTTTTGGCTTGTTTAGCAAATTTTACACCTTGTTGTTGTTTTTTCCGTTTTGCTCTTAATTGGTTTTAAAATAGAGGCGGAGTTAATATGCCCCTTCTTCTTGCCAAGCCTTCTGGGACTCTTTAGTGGTTTCCCGTTGTTGGGCTGTGTGTTGGCTGTGTTGAATTGTAGATTTTGGTAGAATTTCTCCGTGCATGTCTTGATGTATTTTGCCATGTTGATAGCTACAAGTCTTTGCGAAGTTGTTGATTTTTCATAAATCAGTTTTTACGAGCTGTAATTTGTGGATATAACATGTTGCTGCTAGTCATGTAGTAATCAAAATGACTAGAAGCAGTTATTTGGTTAGTCTCATTTTAGGTTATATGGTATGGATGCAAGTAGTTTTAGGCTGAGCAGTCCTCGTCTTTTCATCTTGTGCAGATGGTAGCCAATGCATAATTCGAAATATTTTACCCCTTTTGACCAAGAGAAGGTATAAATTTATTGTATTTTACTGACTGGCTTTTGTTTGGGTACATGATAATTTTCGAAATCGCTATCTACAAGGAAATTTCATTTGCGTTTTTCCCGAAGATAATTCTTGACTTCCTGATGGCTATATCATGGCTGTGGCTGTGTGGTACGGGACCTAGTATTGAGCCTTGTGGAACTCCGACTTTTATTCTTGGTTTTGATAATTTATTAATTAGCATAAACTTGCAAAAATTTTGGAGAAGGGAGTGCCAAATGAGCGAGCGGAGTCGATTTCTGCAGAGATAGTTTTGTGTACTAAGCTGTCATACCATACTCGATTGAAGACTTTGGCTACGTTTGGGTATATTATACCCAATACATTTCTCTTTGAAGCCCTTTACGATGTTGCGATAAGTTTGGCGGTTTCGTAATAGTTACTTTCTAAATCGGAATCGTTCGTCTGGTATAATGTTTTTCAGTCTGCTTTGTTAATCTTTTCAGGATTATTTTCGCCAGTACTTTTGAGAAATTTGGGGGAAGGCTGATAGGTGGCTAGTGGCTACAAGTAGTCTTCTCTTAATCTAAGAAACGTGATGATTTTTGCATTTTTCCATGTTTATGGAAGGTAGTTAGTCTTAAGCAGGCACTAATGATTTTAAATAGTTTGTAATTGGTCCGGAGCTGGAGCTTCCTTAGGTTTCAGAATTTGATTGCGTTCCTAATTTTGTTTAGAGTGGTGCGATTATTATATTTTGGTGTTATCCTGTTCTAAACAGTCTACGGATTTCTCTTGTGATGGTTTGGTTCTATATTGCATTGTTTTTGATTGATTCGGTTATAATTTAGAGCTTTTATATGTAACGGTAAGTTTTTCAACGATTTTTCAACGGTGAGATTTTTTGCCATCTTCCATAGGACGGGTTCGGATTCTGTCTGGTTCCTCTATTTTGTCTCGCTATCTTTTGTTATGGAAATCCTTGAATGTTTCTTGTAACCTCGTTCGTGAATTGTGTGGCTGATCGTATGTCTTTGAGTATATCCTTTGATTTGAATATCTACTATAGTATGATTGGTCCGTCTGTTGTCGCTTGAATTATTTTTGGTGCTTGCATTTCTGACTGTTTTGATTTCAGCTGAGCGTTTCTATTTCGTAGCCCGTCTCTCTTTTGTTTCGCTGATGTTAATTGCGTACCCCTTTATTCATGTCATACATAAAGAATTCATAAATAATTTACCCACAGCGCTATATATACAGGGTGATTCAAAAGGTGTGGACATAACTCGAGGAGCTCATTAGGCAATTTATTTGAGTAAAAAATTATAATATACCTATATGCGATTCTCAAAGGTTACTGAGATAATGAAGAAAATCTGTTTATTTAGTAAACGACATCTTAAAAAATAACTAGCTAACAGAAAACAAACAAAATCAAATAAAAATCACAATAATTGTTTAAAGTGGTTGCCGTTAAGTTGTATGCATGCTTAACAGCGACGAACAAGTGAATTGTGTGTACTGCGCAACTGTTTGGGCCGTTGACGAATTTCTGCAGCAGCTTGATGAAGGTTTATTAAATGTTCTTGACTGTCTTTTTCTTTCAGACAACCCCATAGGTAAAAGTCTAGTGGACTCAAGTGTGGTAAACGAGCTGGCCATTGAACTGGACCTCTGCGCCCAATCCATCGCTGAGGGTATTCGTTATTAAATCAAGTTGTTACAGCACCTGCAGCATGAATAGGAGCTTCATCTTACTATTGATAACAATAATCACTAGTACACTAAACTAACACAAATCGTGAAGATAAGACATCTTACTACTCACGAATAAATTGTTTGACAGAATGTGTTAGTTGTTATTTTTCATGGCAACTAGATGTAATCTGCAGTTATAAATAAACAGTTTTTCCTCATTATCTCAGTAATCCATGAGAATCGAATATGGGTATATTATAATTTTTTACTCCAATTCATCTGCCTAATGAATCCCTAGAGTATTATCCACACCTGTTGAATCACCCTGTATATAGTTGGTTTATAATAGAAGTTAGAAATAATATTCAAATGTGAAGATATGCAGAAAACTTCTGACTTCATGAATAAAGGGTAGGTTTGTTCTTTGACTAAAACAATTTTGGGTGCTCGGTATTGATGATTTCCTTTGATGCTTTATGCACATATTCAGAGCATTTGCATATCTATTATTGATTGTAGCTTGTATTTTTGTAAGAGAGAAGTCTTTAAAATTCTATTTTCATGGCTTTTCCCATATGGCGAATTTTGAAATTCTAGCTTTAGAAGTTTTCTATTGCTCTTTATATTTGAAAATTACACAATGATTTGACTTCTATTTATTCCCTAAGTTCAATATTTTCAAAGGTAGATAGAGATTTTGATTTGACCAAGATTATTGTAGGATTAAAAAACAGTACCTTGTTGTTAGAATTAAAGCCTCAAATCATCTCTAGATAAAATCTATGCATCGCTTAGGAAAATGATGTAAACAAAAAATCAGTCCTTTTGTTGTTAAATTAACTAATAATCATTCCGCCTTGCTTAGGAGGGTACGTCCATTATAGCGTCGTTCATGTACTATTAAATCATTGCGAGTGTTTGCAAAACATTGAAGATCAAATAAAGAGCGTGATATATTTTCTGTGGCAAGAGGAACATTTAGCAGCTGAAATTAAATAATAGATGACGCATGCAGCTGTCGTTATCAAAGGAAGCAACTCCAAAGGAACGAAAGATTGTCGAAATTTGTCCAAAAGACAACGGCAATTTTTGGGCATTAGAAGGAATTTAAGGTACAAAATAATATCGATTGAGGAAACGCGTAAAAGAAAAACAAAGGTATCCTGAAATTGTTGGCAATCGCGTGTTTTCGGACAATTGTTGTTGCAAAGGTTTCTATTCGCAATTGCAGAATGTTTTTAGTGAAACTTTTAGCCTACAATTCAGAATTCGAAGAATTCTAGGAAAAATATGTCAAACGGTCGCAAGTGGTTGTTTTTTTTAGATTATTCTCAGGATAAAGATTCCAATTACTTTGGTAAAAGTGAAGAAATAAGGGTGTCTTATTTATTTTTTCCTTCTACGACCCTTTCATGTTGGTATATTTAATTTTGTTTTTTCAGAGTTGCTATATAAACTATGTTATTCTTGTTTTGTCCTAATAAATTTGTTTGAGCAAGTTTGTTATCAACGTGGTAACATTATTTTTTTATTTGTGCCAGGCAATTGGGTTTACTCTTAATTATGGTGTTTATATCTTTTGATCGTTATTCTAATAAGTTTTTGACTTCGATAATTTTAGGTTTCTTTAATTTAAAATATTAGATGCTGTGGTTAGTAGCTTTGTTAAAGATATCTCAATTAATTGTGTCGTCTGCTCTTCTACTTATTCTTCATTATTTGGAAGAGTGCCTATTATGATTTGATATAATATCCAAATCTGTGAGTCATTTTGGATCTGTATTCCCTTAGAAGAGGGCAATGGTTAACTCTATTTTAAGCAGTTAGCGTGGCATATTAACGCAGTAAGTATATTTTGAACCGCCAAGAAACAAGTGAAGATCTAATGTCTCTGGTTTGCGATCGAATTTTTACCCCTTTCACCACTGGCCTCCTAGGTACTCTGGTACGAGAATTGATGGGGCAACATTAGGGTTTTTGACTAGTGTGTCGCGTGTTTTTGGATTTCGAGAATTTGGCCGCTCGCATAAGCATCTTACGAGTTTATATGATCGGTTTTCTTGGTATTTAGAATTTCTCTGTCTAAACGTGTTTATCTTAGATGTGTCATGTATTGGACACATTCTAATGTATGTATTACTATAATAAAAACATATATCTCAATATCTTTTTAATTCGCATTATCGCTTTAAGGTTGTTGGGGACATCCCATAAGTGCAAACCTCGCAACTTTTTCCATTGATGCTTTATATCATTAGTGCTCTTCAACTTTTAGTAATCCAAAGATCATCTTCTTTTAAATATTGCTATACCATTATACCATCCTATTTTGTGATGTGCTACTGCACTGCTACTCCTGCTCCTTGATCTCCTTTTGGCAGGCTAAGTGCGAGTTTCATCCTCATCATCGGTTGTTGATTCTACGGCTCCTTCAAATTGCAACAATCTTGAAATAATGTTGTGACAAATTTGAATCATATTATTCCTAAAGATGTTGCACAACGCAAATATCAGGAATTGATCAAAGAAAACTTTCTTTTATTTTTAAATGACATATTGATCTAAAACGTCAACCTTCTTCTTTGCTTTGTTACATGCTATAACGACTAAAGGCTCCTCAATGGCTTCTCCCTTTCTTTTCAGACCTGTCATTATCAGTTCTGCTTTATTTCTTTATATGGATTCGTCTTGTTTCGCCCTCCACTTTTGTCACAGCTGGGTTGTCTCTTGTATTACTTCTACCCTACTGAAAAGATATATTTTCAATCAAAGACACCTTTGCGCAATTAGACATTCAAATAAAAGTTGTTCACAAATAGTCCGTTTGGCAAAGACATACAAATATCGTAGCATTTTCCCCGGAATAAATCTGGAGATTGTAGGTGTATTCATGTGGAGCACAAATCTTATAATTTTCACACCGCATTTCTAGATTTTTTCCGGAACATACCGGAATAGTTATCTGACTCGCCAGGGCACCATAGTTTCATAAATTACCACTATAGGGTTTTTTGGCAATATAACTAACAGTATTTTGTGCTTTGTGCAGCCCGTTTGCTTCTGCTTAAGTGTTTTTTTTAAAGAAGTATCTCATTATTGACCTAACACATTAATAGTTATAAGAGTAGCTAGATGTCTTTTTATTTCATGGCATCATTATCTTATCAATTTCGGGTAAAAAATCGACGCCGAAGTTGGTGATCCTCTTTCAATCATTATGACCAGTGATGAACTGGCTATAGATTGAACATGGGTTGGTAAATCCAGGTAATACAAATGAAATACGCTTCGACAAGAAAATGTAAAATTATTTGGTCCAGCACTACATGGTATCCAGCATCTGAGTTGATAGTATTCTGAGCAATATTGGTATCATTGATATCGCTGTTAATTGTTTCATGGTAACTCTTGTTTCAATTACATATAATCGTCCTCTGAATGTTGGGTGACGAACCCAGTAATTCAGGAAGTTTAATTCTCTTCAATTAATTTCTAATTCAATAAAGGATTTCCTTATCAATTCACAGCTTATTTAATATTTAGCTAGTAATCATAATTTCTTAAAAGAAATTATATATTGTTAAAGTAATAATTTGCTAGAATTTAGAATTAATTCGATTTAAAAGCACAGGGATTCTTTACCCCAAAATAAAGATACAACCATAATTAAATTCTAGCTTGATAATGTACAAAATTGCACACAATTAAAATTACCAATGGCGATTCGTTTAATCGGCAAGATGACCTTAAAAAGTTATTTATCCGAATGTAATAAAAGATATCAATTATTTTCACAAAATCATTTTTCTTCTAACTAACTACGGGTTGATGCTTAAAAATAAAAGGCATTTCAAAGGTTAAATTCGCATAACTTGAAAACTACGTACAACGTTCTCAAAAGCTAAATTCATACTAAACTTCAAGGTTAACACCAACTTTTAATAGAGATATGCACGATTTTCTAAAAGTGTGAGAAAATCTCATATTGCGTTATGCAGACATGGTAAGCAACTTGGTTGCTTCAAATCTTTTCTCTTCAGACTTTTTTCTATCCATATCCAAATATTTTGTCTCCGCTTGTAAAACAATGATCTTGGATTTTGCTGCCTAAAATGTTTTTGGTAAACGAGCACTGAAGCATGTACTTTTACAAAGTATTCCTTGAGATCCTCTACCAAATTATCCGTAGTTGGTGATAAAATGAAGGTGCTTAGGTAACAGAGACTTGAACCGGAACCGAACTCATAACTGAAAATTTTATGGCTTAAATTTCGGTTCAACAATTTTTTTTGTTTACTAACCCGAACCTGAAAAGAGAAAATTATTCTTTACAAAAGCATATAATATTGCTACCGAAACCGCAACTTTAGTCAAACGAAAAATGAAATCTAAACCACAAAAACGTTGCGACAGTAAAAGAGAAAATGTTATTTCCGTCATAGTTGACTGGGCATTTCTTGATAAAAGTTTTAAATGGACAAAACAAAACGTTGCCTTTGATTTGTTGTTTGAAAAAGAAATTTCTGGAAATTTATTCTAAGAGGGGTTTTTTAGAATTTTTCGTTCGCCACTTTAGAACCAACTTCTTTCTGGCCTTGTTTTGTTATCGTGCACCTTCTTGACGAACTACTTTTTGTAAGGTGAAGCAGTTCTGTACGTAGCCGAATCTTATTGGGAATAAAACGGAAATTAGTGATGAATCTGAGAATATTTGACTGCAGTAGTTATACTTTTATGCAGTGGGGGAAAGTATCTCACTGTCAAGCTGCTGCATGTGAACCGTTTTTCTGGGTGGTTTCTCAATTAATTTTAAATTTTTGGTGCTAGTGTTGAGGTATCTGGTGCATTAAGTGCGAAGGAAGACAAATAATATTCACATAACATAACACTTAAATGTTTCTCGAGTGGCTATGGTGACCATCAAGAGTCAAAATACTACTGCGTGTGGCTGAAGGCTTAGTCATGCGAATGATATAATGCGTCTATTGTGTGAATATTTTTGTTTGAATCCAATTTGATACATGACAAGCCCGTATTGTCCCAGATGGAGTTCCATCCGTTAACGGAAGTGAGATTTTTGTCTCAAGAACATAAATAGAGGCGTTCATGCATACCACGACATTAATACATTTTCCTCCTTCTGCAGAGATCAGACAGCAAGTAATTTCGTTCTCGTCGGCGTGAAACAAAATTCATATTAACAATTTCAGGTGTGCAAAATCAAAAAAGTGTCTGCCTTTTATGTTGAAACTTTTAGCCTTAGCGGATGATAAACATGGCTTCCTTAAGGAAATTTGATAATGACGCCGTAAAACTTTCTGCAGCATTTTTATTGAAAGAACTGAAATAATGCGGCATCCATTTCGTAAAGCAAGGCACTCGCTTTATGTCGATATAGCGTAAACCAAAATTGGGTTCACACATTACTAGGCAATTTGCTATTCATTCTTTCTATAAATCAGGTGTCAAAACAAGTTGCTTATTTAATTTTCCTAGTCAGTTTTTCTACACTTATAGGATCTTTTCCATATTTTTCAATGGTTTCTTTTCCAGCACCAAATTCATGTAACTGCGACCATCATCGCAAGCTTATCTCAAGTTTTGCATTTTGTGGGGGCCCTCTGAAAAAAATCCAAATAAACTTTAAAACTGCAAAATAAAAGTAATAAAAAAGTGCGCTTAAGATATCCCTCACAATTGGCACGCGTTCAAAATAAGAGTAGTGGAGGCAAAAAAACTGGAGATAGGAGCATGCACTTTCAAAGAGCTAATACGGTTACAGTCATAACCTCCACCAAAAATAGTTGAACAGCTCATTGACTAGTAGCTCATAATTTAGTCAACAGATCGCAGTACCATCTAACTGATATTCAGAGGTGTCTCATATTAGGCAAGTATAATAGACAAATTCTTCTCACGGGATTTATTTCTCCAGGTTTCATTGGTTGTCTTTTCCTCATACAGTCGTGCCGCTAGGGCAGATCCATCCAAAAATTGTTTATATTGCAAAAGTGAGAAACCTGTTCAATGTTAATTTTTTATGATTTTGCGCGATTATTGCTACGAAACAATAAGAGTTGAGATCGTTAGGTTTAACAAAGTTTTCCATTTCTTTGTTTTTATTATTGATCGTTTATTGTATGCACATATAAAATTTTTACAATTTTAGTTAGCAACTGCCAAGTCATGAAAAACGTTATCAAAAACTACGAAGAATATATTGTTAGCTATATTAACTGTATCCTTCCCAAAGCTCCACGGAACTACGCTACATACTTATGTAGCGTCTTATGGGCTATCACAAAAGTCAAGGTTTACATCGAAGATACACACTTCGCTAATCTGACTTAGCGATTTGAAAGATTCTGCAGGTCGCCTTGCCCGCTGGAGCTTGTGCGCCTGCAACACTACACCATCGTTCACCGTAAGGGAAAAGACCACGTTGTTCCCAATGTTTTGTCCCTCACTGTTGTAGATCGCGTAGAATCGATGAACATTGCTAATGCTTGGTATTGTTGACTCTAAAACTCTTTAGGTTATTGCCCAAACAAATAGCCTAGTTGGTATGCCAAAGACGCCATTCCTAGAATTTTTAAGCTAGGCCATGGTGAAGACAACTGGTAGTATGTCGTCTCTAAGGATCGACGTTCGACGTTGTTGCAAGAAAACCACAACTATCCCACCTCAAGTCGCATTGGAATTTTTGAAAACTGGCAACGTCTAGCCGAAGTCGAATATGTGAGTGGCTTACGTACGCAAATGTCCGTTTTGTACTAGGCATAAGGTTGAGAAGGAAACCTTATCAATACTTAGCTCCTCGTATCAAACCATCTGGTTCTTTGGTTTTTTGCTAAAGTCTCCTACCATTGTTACGTGTTACTGGTCACGGGTTGCTTTACCAAATATGTCTGTTTCTGACTGCCTGTCGTTTAGTAGAAAATGAAATTTTCTTAGTATGTGGAACTCCAAAATGCTGACAACGCCGTGATTTTATTTGGTTATGCGAAAAGTTTAGAATTAAGATTTTTTAACGCGTCCCACCATCGTCAAACGAACCCCACTGAGCGCATTAATTTCTTCAATGGACGAGCATTTATAAATTCATTCTGTCCCTTTTTTTTTAATTTCCGTCTTTACTCCAGTTTATCTGCGATGCAGCTATACTAGGGATTGTTTTTAGCATGCCCTTCATGATGGTGGAAGGGATTGAAAAGTTTATCTTTGATAAACGTATTATTGTTTTTTGTTTTTGTGTTTAGTTAGTTGTTATGTAAGACTTTGTGCTATTTCTTTGAAAGAAGTTGCCGGATGGTCTTGAAGCCGTTCTTTCTTTTAGTTTGACGTTCTTCGGCTTGACTAATAAGATCTGTGGCTCTTAAATCTTTGCGTAGGTTCGAATTTGATATGTAGTACGGAGCGTTGCTCATCGGCCTCAAAAGTTTGTTCTGAGCGTTGTGACCGTTTTTTTTTGATAATTTTGAACCCTTTATCCAAATTTCTTCCCCATAAATTAACGTCGGTAATAATACCGCCTTCATGATTTTGTTTTAAATCTCTAACAGGGTGGAGACAGACCTGGAAAACCGGGAATACTCAGGGAAATGTTAGGTACAGGGAAAAATCAGGGAATTGTCAGGGAAATTAAGAAACATCATAAAAA
>JAHWXV010568282.1:0-13463 GCA_024586415.1 Phrixothrix hirtus | reverse complement strand
TTAAGCCGACTTTGACGTTATCCGAACTGAGAAGAGACCAACCGTGAAGTGTTATGCTTGACGACTTTATACCTACACCGATTACACCATACCCCCCCTTACTCTACCGCATAGCTACTGAGCTAGAATCCGTGGCAGTGTGTGTCTGTGAACACGATAACTCGAAAACCAAAAGTCCTAGAAAAACAAAATTGTCTATTTCAGTTTCTATACATCATCGCACGCGACGGTAACAATTTCCCTAAAATTGGAAAACTGGAAGTACTACTTTACTCTTGTCATTTTTTAAATTTTTGAAATTTTGTCGAAATCGGCTTTAATGATTCCTTTAAAATCTACTATATTCCTTAGACATTTAATGCCCTTTTATATAATCTAGGCGGTTTTTCATAAAATTTTCCATAAGTCGAGTAACCGGAAGTACTTTCGCTGTTAAGTCAGAATAAAATAACTATGAAACTAAAAACGCTAGCTAAATGAAAATTTATATTTAAGGTCAACATCACGTTAGTGTTCTAAATCAAGAATTTGGTTAAAATTGAATTGCCACCTTATTTCTGTCATTTTTAGATATTTTTCGTTTTTCGTGATTTTCTCGAAATCGGCTGTAACTATTTTTTTAAATTTATTGTATTTCTTAAGCATTTAAGACCCTTTGATATAATCTTGGCGGTTACCCAGAAAATTTTCTGTAAATTTAGTAACCGGAAGTACTGTCTCTGTTACTCTGAATATAATAACTATGAAATTAAAAGCTCTAACTAAATGAAAATTTATATTTGGGGTCATAATCACATGTTTGGGAAAAATCAAAAATTTGGTTAAAATCTAATAACCGGAAGTAACACTTTATTTCTGTCATAATTAGATATTTTCTGAATTCTTCATTTTCACGGTTTTCTTGAAATCGGCTGCGACGATTTTTTTAAAACTTAACATATTTCTTAGTTCCTTAATTTAGTTTTATATTAAGCAAGGAGTTTCTCTAATAAATTTTTGAAAATCGAGTAACCGGATGTACTTGGAAAATTAGTTGTGAACAATGTATCTCAAAGAGTAATCATGTAAAAATCAAAAAGTATATTTAAGTTTCATATATTCCATATGTGAGACGACAAGAATTTACTTAAAATTGAATGACCAGAAGTGCCACTTTATTCTTGCGATTTTCAAGTTTTTTCGATTTTTTCGAAAAACTACTTTTAACAATTTTTTTGAAACTTGCTACGGTTCTTATGTCCTTGACATCCTTTTATGTGAATTTAGAGGCTTGCCGCCATCCACCTGTGTAAGTTGTGAAGGCGCGCACCCGGAAAACTATTTTACTAAGTTGGACTACACTACTTTAGGATTTGCGATAATCCAGATGCTAGCGAAAAACTTTTTAAGACAGAACGAGAAAAATATAAATACCGACTTCGATTTTATTATATTTTATTTAATTTTAAAGAGACATTAAGTAAGAGATGATTAAAAACAGCGCAAAAAAGGTGTTCAACAAAAAGTGCGAAATTAACCCCCCATCATATTAAAACAGAAAATGAGTGAATATTTGTTTTTTAGTTAGAATAAATAAATTTTTGCACTTCGGCGACTTAAACGTCACATAACTAAAGCGGCACTTTTAATCGCAAGGAATTGAATGTTTACTTTACCAAGGAACTCAAGTGCGTCTTTTAATCTCGAGAGAGAAAGTTTATTTCTCGAGTGATAGGAGAGAAATAATCTCTCGATGGATTGAAAAGCTCTTTAGTCTTGAGGTATAATAATTTGAAATTAAAAAGCTCGACGAATGCAAAATTGCATGATTTTGACCTTGGCAGATCGTTCGATTTATCAATGTATGCTTCACGACAAATGCTATTTAAATTTTATTTACGAAACGCTATAGTACCGTATTCAGCAATATGCAATTTTAATTGATTATTTTTTGTTATTGCCATGGATTTACCTTGTTTATGCGGGATTAAATTTACTTTTCCTCCGTTCGGGACTAAAGTAGAAATTTAATCCCTTGTAATTAAAAGTGTCGCTTTAGTCTTGGAAATAAGTGATTAAATGCGGCGTTTTAGTAATCCTATGATAGATTATTTCTCTCCCTATCGCTTGAAAAATATATTTTGCCTCTTGGGATTAAAAGAGGCATTTTAGTCCCTTGTATATAATATACTATTATAAACATTAGTACGTTTTTTTCTCAAAAAATGTAAAAGAGCTCTTTTTTATTTAAAATTTTCTGACTCATTTTCAATGAATTACCAGTCAAACTAATTAATGCAAATAACATTTAGCTTAGAGTAAATTTATATAAGATTTATCGGAAAACCATGAACAGTATTAAACTGACTTTTAATTTTACGAAATCTTAAAAATGCCTCTTTTAATTCGAAATTTTGTTAATTTGGAAACTTGTTGCTGGGTAAATTTTATTGTACAGTGCTTTTTATAAATAGTAATAATTGGCAAAGGTTACTGTAAAACATTCACGTTTATTTCGGAAATGTGTCTCATGGAACACACACTGTTCAAGGTTTTTATTTAGCTCCTAGCACATTAAAGTCGTCGAGTTTATTTGTAAATTGTAAGTTCTGTTTTCTGGCTACGGGCAAACTTTACGATGCGCTTTTGAATTTTACATTAAAATAACGCAATCGATGCGCTTTTGGATTTTACACTAAAATAACGCAATCAACGGGCTTCAAATGTATTTAACTTAGTTTGATTTTTCGTTTTTTGTTATAAAACTCGGGTTACGGTGTTTTGTATAATTAGACGTGTTTAAAATTAAATGCTTAATTTTTGAACATGGAAATCTAAAAATGAATATAAGTGATCCATTGGTTTGTATTGAAAGAGTTCATTTCATAAAAAATATTTTATTACATGTTTGAAGCTTGATTCTCGATAAATAAATGTATTTCAAGATATTTATTTTGATTACATCTCGCAGTTGAAATAATAATATGGCTAGACATATTTATGTGTGTATATTCCAGCAGTCGTCAAAGAGTCAATATTGTTTTTATAAAAGTACTCTATTTGGTTTTATTATGCTATAGATGGACATCCTTAGGCAACTTCTGTTATCTATTTCTTTTATCACAGTATGCCGAAATCGCCCTATATAAATTACACAAATAAAATACGTACAGAATTATAATAGGTTTCACATTGATAATAAATTGGAGAATTGAAATAAATAATTAAATAACTCGTGAGTTTTTCCGAATTGGTGTCAGAGGTGCGATCATCTGGATAAAATATTAACTTACAGAAGACAATAATTAAAATCATATAGCTAAATATAAATTAGTGGTAAGTATTTTAAGTAT
Source organism: Phrixothrix hirtus (assembly GCA_024586415.1). Taxonomy (NCBI): domain Eukaryota; kingdom Metazoa; phylum Arthropoda; class Insecta; order Coleoptera; family Phengodidae; genus Phrixothrix; species Phrixothrix hirtus. The sequence continues at coordinate 10,131 of JAHWXV010568282.1, read as the reverse complement.
TCCAGTTATAAGAGCTATAGATAAAAATATGGACCTGATATTGGAATTTCTGTAGAAAATTAAAGATAAAATGGGCTTTAACTTATAGAATAAGCAGGCTAAGATGGTTTCTAACGAAGAAGAAATAAAATTGAATTTAAAAGAAGAAATTTAATTAAATCAAGTGAAGTTTCAGAAAGAAATTAAACAAGTCACGATAAACATTACGGAAAAAGTTAATGAGATAGCCAAGAAAATGTTGAACTACGCCGAAAGGCTTATTGTCCTGACCACGACCAAAGAAGTTGACATAGAACGAAACATATTCTTGGTTCATCATGAAGAACAGCGGACACGTATTTACCTGGCGTTAAAAATGGCATGCCATAGAATATGTAAACGCACGCACGTATGATAAGGAAACGACTTTGACCAACTGTTATACACAGTTCGTGGTACCCGAAAAATCCAGTAATGGGTTATTGAAGAAAATGTGATCGCTTTGATTGTAGCTTTACGCAAGGAGGTTTTGGACATTTAGCAAGCCGTATTGGATGCCCTACAAAATAGATTTGACAATCTGGTTTCGAGATTGGAAATGCATTACCGAAATAAACATCTGTAGCAACTGTGTCTAATTAATCAGAAGAGTTTAAAATATTGGAGAGAATCATCAAGAATTGGAAACTGAAAATGCACAGTTAATCAAAATACATTATTCGTCGGCTCCAGGAAGTTTCATAGGTCAACTTGGGGTAAAAACAGCTACAAGAAATCACGCAATCGTTAATAGTGAAATAACGCCAAAGATTGTCGAAGCTAATATTGACGCTCAAGCTTTAGTTCATGTTAGATTTGAGGAACAGCAATCTCCCAGTCGAAGACAAAGATATTTTGATTCATAGAAGAGACAGTGATGCGATAAAGTCAGTCATTGCGGAAAAAATGACATTATCAGCGAAAATAAATACGATAGTTACGGGCCGGTCGCATGGAGACCTCTGATCAGGATGCGTAGAAATCCAGGAATCCTGGAATCTAACCATGGTAACATTAGCCGCTAAATTTTTACTGGGGGTATATTGGTTGATGCCAGTGCAATGATTCCCATGCGATTGATTAATGTAAATGATTGCCAGATGTCATCAAAATAGGCATTGAATTAAGGTTGCGAGATGCGTTGTATAAAAATTAATGAGAATGTTGTGTGTGTGAAACATTTATCTAAATTCCATGCCATACTCGAGCCCTACTGGCAGCAGTTTGTCCCAAGAACAAAACAAGTCAGCTAATTGAAAAGATACGCTGACATTTTTGTCACTGAAGATGGCTTGAAATTTAGAGCAAACACGCAAAATAAATATCGGAGATGCCTAGCCTCTTTATCAATAACTAAGAAGGCAACCTTTATCCAAAAAGGAGCTGAGAAAATAATTACCTAATCGTCTCAAAGTTCAAAGGCATCGTCCATTGTGTTGGTTAAGAAAAAATATGTTAGCATTGGATTCTGCGTAAATTATCGTTGCTTGAATAACGTCACCAAAAAGGACAACTAGATACTATTTAGGATTGATGATACGTTAGATACAATATTCAGTTTCAGGCGATTCTCCCCTTGTAAGGTTTATACTGACAAGTCGGTATGGAACCTGAACATCTCAAAAGATGGCATATACTATTGAATCGAGACTTTGGCAATTCAAAGTGATATCAGTTGGCTGTGAAATGCCTCAGCAATATTTAAAATTTAACGGAATTAATTCTAGCAAGCGTGTCCTGTCAAACGTGTCTAGTTTACTTGATAATGTAGTAATTGGAGAGTCTTACGTTAAACATCTGGAAAATATTGGAGAGATGTTTCAAATATGACCTAGTGCCCACGCATAACTTAGACCAAGAAAGTGCAATCTGTTTCAAAAGGAACTTAAATTTCTAAGTCATGGGCGTATCGTTTTACTTTAAGTGGGTGTATTTATTATAGGCATCCTAGCGACATCCAAATGTTTGCTGTTTATTTACGTTTCAGTTTTCTAATTTCTGTTAGGTGTCAATCTTCGACGCTTTTTACTTTAGATAATTTTACCAGAAAGTCTGATTTACCTTTATTTTTAAAACAAAAAAGCTTTTTTGTTTGAATTCGTGAAGGTGTCATTTATTTCATTCTGAATTAGAAATAGGATGATGTTTTTGGATGTGCTTAAACGGCGTTTGTAATTTGAAGTTGCATATATTTTGTTAAAAATTTGTGCTCTTGAAGAATTCCTAAGGACAATTTTGTTTTACGTACATTTTTAGCCGGTGGATGGACTTTATTTTAGATAAAACTTCTAAGTGATTTTCCATTATTTTTTCAAGCCGTTAGTTGATTGATTAGCCCTATTTCGATGAGTTAGAGGACTTTTTCTTCATAATCCACCCAGATTATCGGATCGTTTATTGTGAGTTTAGGCAGCGATTGGAACCTCGTTTTATTACGTTAGAAGTACTAGTTAATTATTGATTTGCCATTATTACGAACTGTATTATTATTAATTACTGTGCGAGCATACTTATCACAAAACACGCACATCTGGCCTGCTCAGCACTGATAGTTTATTAATTTAGAAAATTATTTAGCTTTAAAATATTCATTATTCGTGAAATTTAATTATTTTCAAGACCTTCATATGAGTAGATTGCATTATATGTTAGAAAGTTTTCTAGTGTTATTAAATGTTAATAATAAATGATTTTAATTTCCACCTACCGAAATTTCAGATCTGAGCGTATCCAATTGAGTAAGAAAAAAAATACGGTACAGTGGTTTATGAAAAAGCCGTGGCAGCATTATGCGCGACTTCTAAGCGGTAAAACGTAGGAAGAAAGCAAAGTTTCCTAAGCAAAAAACTTCAGCAATGGATGTCAGTACCTCCAAAAAATTCAGTCTCCTACAAACCGTGGAAATGGAAGTGCAAACAAATGGAAACACGAAGACCAACGTAGATCAAGCGAGGGCGACCAAAGTGCCATGTAAGGCGAAAAAACTTCCTTCCATTGTATTAACGAAGGAGAACAAGTGGCATGAACTCACAAAACAGTTCAGGGAATACGACGTAAGAATAGTCAGTGCAAAAAATATAAGCGACAGTATTTCGTTTCATGTGACCATGGCATCGGAATTACGCAAAGTGCGCGAATTTCTTCAGACTGATAAAAAACAATACCATACATTTTAGCTGGGAACCAAGGTATTCCGAAAACAATTAGCGACGACACCATCAAGAAAAACCTAATAAACCTAATAAACCAGAGCCTGCCAGTTGTCACTATACAAAGAATGTGCAAGGGCGGCAGCTCCCATATACTCATATAACTAGGTAGAGCAGGACAAGGCAAAGAAAACATAGCCTCTAAGGTAAGTACTGCACCTAAACGTACAGGCGGAGTCACTGAAAAAAATCATGCAGTTGTGCAGTGTTAGTTGTCAACTATATGGCCATCCGCGAAGGTGGACAAGAGCACTTTTCACTACGCCAACTGAAAAGGGACATCCAGCCAGCTGCAATTGATGCAAAGCGTACCCCAAAAATAACCCACAGGGAATCATTTAAGCCTTTGGCGGAAGCAGCACGAGAACTACAGAAAAATCGTAAGCCAGTGCCGTCACTGGTATGTCAGACAGCATAAAATCACCCGAATACGGCCCAAAGACTCCCCTAGATACCTGAAGGAAACCTATGGAGCTTCAGCGTAACGTGACTGCTGGGAGAACTCGGCAAGATAGACATCACACGACTCGTTCAAGTTGTAATGACGATACTAACAAAACTATCAAGCGCAACAAACGTTACAGATGTCCTTGTCTCATTTCTTAGTCACTCTATAGATATATAAAATTTAATTAGCTTGGGGACTAAATAATATAAGAAAAGGAAAGGAAATTAAAGACACAAAAGGAAACTGAAACAGTGCCCCAATAAATAGGAAGGATGAGCAACAGGGGCGGAAGCTTGACTTAGAACACCACTACCAAGTAAGTCCAAGTCCAAAAGAAAACACACTTTACGAAGTTTTTTAGGGTTATCGCCGTAGATTTGCATACAATGCAGACACTTACAAAACTTACTGAAGAAGACCAACCTTATTTATGGAATAATAAATATTAAGATTTGTTTAGAACTTTTAACTGAGTTATAGTAACTGCAACCGTTTTCAAATATCCTAGAATGAAGGATCGGTTTATCTTGGACAATGGCTGTTGGTATTGCGTCTGTGTTGTCGCAGATTCAAGATAGACAGGAGAGAGTAATTGAATATTTTAACCAGGTACTGCTCTAACGTGAATAGCATTATTGTGTTACCTCAAAAGAATTATTATCAGTGATAAAGTTAATTGAATACTATTACCAATATCTTTATTGGCGGAATTTCCTATTACGGACTGATCACGCAGCGGTAAAATGGTAACTCCTACTTAGGTACCCAGTGGGCCAAATTTCGAAATGGATTGAATGGCCCCAAGAATATGACTTGGGTATTTTACATCATGCTGGAAGGAATCATTAAAATATCAATGCTTTGTCAAGACTACTTTGTCCAGAAGACTGCAACCACTGCTCCAGGTCAGAATCAAATTTGAGATATCTGAAATGTACCACAGTCAATATGAAGGCAACCTGAAAATATGAGAAAACGATTAGGAACTGAAATTATTTCTAAGATGAAGGAACACTTAGATCTGTTTGGATTTTTAACTTTTGGTTTAATAGTTTAAATTATAAAGGGCGTCCCATAAATGGCACTGAATTTGACGTGAGTGGCATTTTTGTTATGAAGTTGGTGGGCACACTCATGTCATCTTTGACATCGGTTGTTACTCCGATTAATCTAGCTTCGGTTGTTTTTCGATTATAAGCAGTTTGTTTTCGTCAGGGCGCAATTTACTTCTGAGCAACGCGTTATTTTTCTCAAAACATTTTACCAAAATGATGAAAGTACTACGCAGTACGAAAAATTCGTGCGATCCTCGGTATCCAACCAGTCTACTGTTCGAAGTTTAATGACGAACTTTCAGACAACTGGCTCAGTGGGAACGGTGAAATCACCTACGGCAAATTATTCTCGTCGGACAGAGAACATTGTTTTTGTGCAAAATAGCGGCACTGCAATTCCGGGAAAATCAATTCGTCAACGTTCGCAGCAACTTCGTTATATTGAATTTTGCATAAATATCTTGAGATACATACGTACAAAATCCAAGTTGCACAACAACTTGAGCTAGTTGACTATAGAAAGCGGAGGTGATTTTATGATTGGGTTCTGGAGAGACTGGCAGCAAACATTTCGCAAAAAATCATTTTCAGTGACGAGGTTCACCTTTTTACTTGAATGAATTTGTCAATAGACTGAAACGCACCCACTGAAAACGACTATGTGATGTGATTTTTGACCAGATGAAGTGATAGGGACGTTTTACTCTGAAGATGCCGTTACCGTAGCATGACGTTCAATCGGTTGTGACCTACCCTCCAAGATATGGACATCGAAAATATATAGTTTAGAAAGCTAGAACGACATGTTGTACTTAGCGCGAGATGCTTGCTTTAACCACAAAAAAATTTCGCAACGAGTGATCTCTTTGCATGGCGATCAGGAGTGGCCGGTAAAACGCTGCGATCTTACACCCTGCAATTTTTCCTTATGGGAGTTTTTGAAATTGCAGGTGTACACCAACAAACCACGCACAATTCCAGAATTGTGGGCGCAAATTATACGCGTGAATGGAGGCATGGACCAGACATCAGTGGGAGGATTATCAGTAATTCTGCGAAGAGTGGACGTATACCCTAAATTGCGTTGCATACGTGAATTGGAGGTGTTACTGAATTCAAATATGTAAAATATAGCCTTTTTAATGAAAATTTGATTGATTTATTTAGTTTTCTAATTTGACGCCACTTATGGAACACTCTTTATAATTATATCTATGATTAATTGTGTCGTTACATTTTAAGTACAAATACAGAATAAATACTATTTATTCCATCGTACAATCCCTTTAAGTAATGTTCGTTTATTTTCTTACTATTTTATCGTTCCTGTAATTGGATTATTAGCTATTGCAATAAGTATTACTCATATTATTGTTATTTGTTCTTAATGGCGTATCTATTTGTTGCACATGAGGTAATAGGCGAAACCGTTGCTAAGTTTGGGCATGAGATAAAACTACCATGTGACTTGGAGTTCGTTAGAAGGTCCGAAAAAGAGGAGACTGCCGAAAATGAATACGTTATGAGTCTTTGTCGGAAACTAAATTCTATAAACGAGAAAATGCGCACTATTATGTAGTTTCTAAGGCCGGAGAATTTTAACCTGATAATTTGACGTATTTGCACCAGCTGTTGCAGCGACTAGTTCTATCTCTCAAACTACAACGATCTATGAAGTACCGTATAGAATTATACGAGTATCGGCGATGTATTATAGCGGATTAGGATTAGCTCTGCACACTGGCAGTAACGTGGACTAAGAATAATCAGAAGTGTAATAAACGGCAAACCGCATTGAGGCGAAGAATGTGGAAGCTAAAAATAAGGAACTTTCATTTGTAGATTTCATAATGTCCTATTCGGTATTGCCACTAAACAGTATACAAATTTGTTTGTTGCATTAGACCAATACCCTTTGTCGTATTGTGTTGGTACAGGTCTGCGGATGTCTCGTGCCAAATTTAAGACATGACAGACTAGCTTAGTAGAGATACAGTAGCAGGAGTCGGAAGTTGGATTGTGATGTTATCTGTGGCGTCTCATGATGAGAATATGCGAAGCATCTACTATAATATTATGAAAGTACGGTCACATCAGAAGTCGCGTTACGAAGTTCTGAGGAAGACTAGCATTTTAGCACAAGTAAGCTTTAAACTAACCTGACTTACCAAAAGATGAAGATCAGCATTAAACTGAAAGCCCTTTTCAGAAAAATTATCAGTTATATTACTAAATTAAGTATTATTCTGAAATGTAAAATATTTTAGAGTAAAAAGAACGTATGATGAATATTTAGAAAAATGTTGGAGGTATATGTATAAAAATTTTTGAAAACTAAATAAAACTTTAATTCAAAAATGTTATGCAGGTGCAGGCAACTAAAAGAAACACTATACTAAAATTGTTTTCGTGTATGAAAAATTTTGGAACAGTTTTCAACGTTAAGGCCCACTTTAGATTCAAGGTATGCAGCAGTTACAGGAACATAGGCAGAAACTTTTTTCCATAAAGTTAATTTATAGAAGCCTATCTATATGTATCTCATTTCTTCTTTCACGTCTATAGCAGATAATTTCCATATTTTTCTAAACTTTCCAAAACAAACCATATCTTTTGTAATTAGTGCAATTTTAAGTTAATTTATTTGTATTCAGTCATTGACCTCTTATTTCGAAGGATGGATATGAGAACATCAATTTTGCTTCAATAATAATGAATTGTAAATTTTTATATCAGTTCTTCTGGAGAAGTGTTGACTTTTCTATAATTCTTTTTGTTGGGTGCTTTGTTATGAATTATGACAGCTGCTGTTTTTAATCACTCGCGGTCTGCATTTTACTATCACTCGGCAACTGAAAGTTCTTCTTTATGAACGCACGTGGTCAAAAATCAATCTGCAAAAAGCAATATTTTATCTTGGATCGTGTTTTTATATATAGCATAGTTTGGTTGTCAAGGCAACGAAATTTGCGTATCAGAACAACCAATCACGTCTTGCCCTTTTAAATTTATTTTAAATTTTTCCAGTTTGTAAAATGCTGGGTTTCCATTGAAATTGATGTGATCGGTACTAGTCATGATTGGAAGCACTAAAATTTTAAATCCTTTCTTCGTGTTTTTACCATTCTTGAATTATTTGCGATTTTAATTTTCCAAAGTCAATCATTTCTAGAAGGATTATTATTATCATCGACAAAATGTAAATAACACAAGAGTTGTATAAATCTATCTTTTGGAAAGAACTCTGTTGCTATGCTGAATATCATATTTCTGACGCGAGACATCAATAATATAAGTGCCAAAAACGTATATATTTCCGCCACTGTGGTGTCAAACCGTTTCTTTTGTTGGTTGTTTATCGTTATAAATTAAAAATACTTATTCGTTTCAATCACGATATTGCCCATGATAGTATCATCAAAATATGTTGAAAAGTATTCGGATATAATGCTATTTTCGTCAAAGCCATTGTACTCCAGAATGGTTGTTGTCAAAATTACATATTGTAGATTGAAAACCTTCACTGATTACCTCAAATTTTTCCATTTCAAGACGCTCTTCTTCATCGCCACATTCATTGTATCTAACATTTTGCAAACTTTGCTTTTGTCTGCGTTTTATGTTTGACGCTGAAGAAGCATATTATCTACGCAACATTATTACAGAAACACTGCTACGATTGCACAGAGCAACGAAGAGGATTGAATAAAACAAGAACGATATAAATTAACCGGCAAAAAAATCCTGCCATCTTATTATTTTTTGGCACAAATTTTAATAAATCTTTGCAAATTAAAAAAAAATTTGAATAATAAAGTTTTATAGTACAAAGTAAACAACGCAAACTAACTTTATATTGTAAACAGTAAACTAAACAAAATAAGAAAAAATGAATATAGGCATTAAGGATAATTGTAAAGCAGTTCGTAGCTCCTGATGACCCTCATGTACGGCTGGATGATGGTGAATGCGTATCTGAAACTGATCCCAAAGACGTTCAATGGGATTGAGTCCCGAGCCACACGTAAAGCATGCCAATTACTGAATTCCAACCTAACTTAAACGATTTCTCACAACGTTGGCTCTATATGGCATTGCATTGTTGTGGAGCATTTACAGTCAGTCCCGTTTGCAATGGAAATAAGTTCTGAGCGAGCTTCCTTGGAAATACCAGCTCACATCATAACAGAGCGACAATAGTAAGACATATGTTCAGATATAATGTAGTTGGTAAATCATTCATTTTTCCGTCGCCGCATACATAGATGATCGTAGACAGGATCTGGACTCGTCCGTGAACACTACATTGCTACATTATTGAAGTGTTGAATTCACATACAAACGTGCAAACTGAAACCGCTATTGTCGATGTGGTCCTGTCGCGGGTCTACGTGAATGAAATTCGGCTTCTGCAAATCTTATTTGAACAGTTATTTCGCTTATACCGACTCCACGGACAGCTTTAAGTTGTTGTCAAAGTAAATCAGTAATGATTCTGCGGTCCTTTCGAGTGTTGAGGGTGATAAAACGATTCTTTCCCTTTTTAGATCTGAACTCGGTCGTTTAGTGAAATTTCCAGTACCCTTGTACCGATTCAATGTATCTTGGATAGTCATAGATGATTCCCCAATGTACTGCGATACACATTCAAACAATGTGTAAAACATGGCAACTGAAATAGTTTTCACTTACGGTTTAGCAACGTTGGAGCTTAAGTACCATAAATAACCGAATAAAAATATACTCTAATTTAGAAAGGCACACATCACATTTTAAAATGAACTAACAAGTGGTACCACTAACTCAGATACCAAAATAATTATAATAATTACAGGTGTGGCCGGATTTTTTTGCCGGTGAGTTTATTATATTAAAAAAGTTTCACAACACATGTTTTTATTACACATGTTGACATGTAGGAAATTTTGTGATTGCTGGTAACACTATCGTTTTGACTGTTCAATATGCAAGTTTTGTCAAATTATTTAATATTGACGTTTAATAAGATTAATTGTTAATGTCACCAACCTTCCAACCTTTCAAAATAATAAGAAGGCCGATAAATTCAAATGCGTTTCGTAATGAGCTCGTTTCGACACGTAAATGGATAAAATATATATATTTAGCTGTTTGCATATCGAAATGAGCTCATTTTAGAACCCTTTTGAGTTTCATAATGTCCTGCTTTTTAACATGAAATATACTATCTTAAAACGTTAGTATATTAACAATTAATCTTATTAACCCTGTATCTGGTTTTGTAACCATATGGTAACAAGGAATTTAAAGAGATATATTTCGCTTATACTAAAACTTTTTACTTAAGTTTCAATGTTAGCATATGGTTACAACCTTTATATAGCACACAATGTTCAGTGCCATCTATAAAATTAAATAGGAA
>JAHWXV010568273.1:0-17778 GCA_024586415.1 Phrixothrix hirtus | reverse complement strand
CTTGGTACGTGAATACGGTTTTTTATTGATTGGGAACATTTCTTTCTTAGCGCTAGTTCTGATGGTCTAATTGGTGATCTTGGTATAATGGAACATAAATGCCCAAAGTCTGCGTTTGCTACAAATGGTGATAGTATTGATCAGAAGAACCTAAAGCAATTGCCCTATATAATTATATAGTGTTTTATAGTGTGTATCTGTGTATTTGGTTGTTTGAGGCAATAACCTCGAGATGTGGCAGTTCCCCTTTCCCTTCTGAATTGAACTACTATGTAGGCATTTTGTCTGTCTACTATAGTTTTTTCGAATCTCGAGGAGTATCACTTCCAGTAGTGAATCTTAACATAAGATATGATTTTATTACCTTATTTGAAAAGACAACAAGTTTTTAAATCTTTTCTACGCTGAAATATTTATCGACCTCGCCCGTGATCGAACTGCTGTCTTTCGGGTCCAGAGAAAAACATGCTAACCACTAGACCAAATTGGACCTGCGAGTGTATTTATTTATTTGGTTGTTGATATTGGTTATTGTTCTTGAACTATTGACGTCATGGTTATTTTTTACATTCTTTATTCAGTGGTGCCAAAGCGAATGATCTAGATTAAATAGCAATCACCGCGCATTCGCGTGTTTTTTAACTTGGAAAATTGCTTATTTGAACAAGTGCAGTTGTATATCTGACCTTTGAAACTATTTGGTTGGAAGGTTCTCGTATTATGTAAACTTTAACGTTACATTTTTCTAAGAAATGTATATAATTTACATTTAATAGAACAAGAGCGTTGAGCGGAGCAATTTAAACTTTATTTTCTGACAGAGTACTCAATATAGTATCTGAAAAATAAGGAACATTACGATAAAGGCAGATATATTTTCGTATGTAGGACAAAAAGCATTTATAAATTGTTCCTAATTTGCAGTTTTGTGAATATCTACAGTTGAAGTTTTGAGTTCGAACTTGTATGTTAATCTAGCCGACTGTAGTTGTTCGGTCTACTATTCGACTACTTTAACGGCCATTGTGTTTAAAATAAACATAACAGTATTGATGACGCATACCAATTACCAACAGACACTATAAGTTATTCAAAAGAAAATGTGAGTAAACTTTAACGAGAGATTCAATTACTAATAAAGAATGTAATCAATACTTTGTGCTTAAAATTGTTATCTCTGTATATTCATTAATCCTATACCATGAAATTAATTAAAAATATTATGATGGATGATACAAAAAGCGGGTCGATTTTAATATACTAAACTGGGTCTTTATTTTTCAAAAATACATTTACCAAGAACAAACATATTAGTCGAAACTTCGCATTTCACATTTGGAAGGTAATATCAGGCATATAACCTTTACTTTACTGGCATGCTAAAGACCTTTTCATGAAATTGTAGAAAACTACCGCACAATCTTACACTTAGATTTCTTCGACAACTCGTCGAATTATCTTTTCTAACTAGCGAAAGTTTCGGGGTTTATTGACTTAACCAACGGTTTAACACTATCTCAAAGACAAGTATTGCATGGGGGTTAGATTACACGACCTTGGTGGATATTGCTGGTCACTACGAAGCTGGATAAGCCGATTCAGAAACTTTTCATGGGGAAACTGAATTATGACACTATAACTGTTGAATGTCCATTGCATCGAAATGAGACCACAAAAATATCGTATCATCGTACGGTGTTGGAATGTTTCCAGAACATTACCTTTTTATATAAATAGCAAGTTAAAATCCCTTAGTTTAGTTTTTCTAAGAATCATATCTTGTTAATGTTCTGCTATAGATAAACATAGATATAAACGTTTACTATTAATGTGCTTTACATAAATATTAAGTTGAATACGAACAAATAAATATTTCCTAAGTTAGTGAAGATAATCAAAGACTTTTAAAATAATTAACTAGTTTCATTACAACATGATTTGAACTGTTTAAAACGTGCTTTTGAAATTCGTTTAGTCTCTCTCGTAGAGAAATATCCTCTTCCAACTAGTGGTGTGTAGCTTTCTTTATAGTTATTAGAAATTTGGGAATGCTATTTTATAATTTCTTCCGTAATTAAAATGGAACAATTTTATGTGAAGATGTATTTCTAGCTAAGATAGAAATTTCTTTAACTTGTTGCAGAAGTTCCTTAATAAATGATTCGCGCATTCAACTTTTTGACTAATTTTTCTGTTATACTGCTACTTCCATCTCCTACTACTTTTGTAAACTTCAGACCATGTGAATCTATACTGTATTGTAACCCTTTTACTATGAATCTGTTTTCATTGGACTAGAAGTTTTATTTCAGTTTTTGAAACAATGTCATTTGTAACGGCTTCATTTCAATTTTTTATTGTACTACACAACATACAACAAATTTATTACGTACGCCTAGGTACAGTATTTTATTGGTGACTTCGCCGAAAATATAAACAAATCCGGAAAGATCATCGTGGTTGGCTTTATAGGAACGTTTACTCCAAGCACCATTGGAGATGACGGTTGTGCATGGATAGCCATCATCATCAACGATGCCTTTTTTTATACCAAGTGCCGCCTCTTCTTTCCCTGCTAATTTTATTTCCTTCTAAGGTACATCATGAATGGTATAGTTTAAGTTGTCATGCTTTTTTGTATAAATGCGTTGTGATACAGGAGGAATGTTTGGAGAAACACCAAATTCTCTGAATATAAGAAAATCGATCCAAAAACTTCGACAGGTTGAAAAAGGTGTATTTCCAAAGTTAATTAAAAAATTGCGATAAAATGGCACCAAGAGCAAACCAAATGCAATAAGTGCATCTTCTGTTTGCGGTATTTACCCTCTTTTGTAAAAACATACTTATTTAAAAGGTTTCTCCGTGCGAAGATCCTATTAAACTTTTAGTAAATGAAGTTTTAGCCGATTTTAAAAAGGAACAACGTAATGCCAAAAAGAGAACGTCATCTGCAAAAGAAAAAACTAGATGTTATTCCTGAGTAGTCGTAGCTCTAGGTAATGGTCTAGAAAAGACATCTGAAGAAAATGTGTCTTGTTTTAGTAAACTTGACTTGATAAAATATGAGATAAGACACTATTTCAGCAATTCCAGCCTCCCCTAACTCCATAAATACTTAAGGTTATATTATATTATAGGATACCTTGTTTGTATACCTATATTTACAAAAAAGAACTTGTGGTCAAATTTACCCAATGCTGTAGTAAAAATGTTTTAACGGGAAAAATCAATACCCAGTCAACTGACTTTTTACTCTTTCTACTTTCTCTTACCTATATGAAATATAGTATTGTTTTCGTACATAATTTTAGTCGAAATATACTTTTTTGGGTCCCCTGAGTTCAAAAATCATGTTTTCTAAAATTTTTCTCTCTTTCTATGTGTGTGTGGGTGGCTGCGTGCATGCGTGCGCGCACGGGCGTACGCGGGCTGGTGCGAGTGCACGTGCGAGGGGGGTGGTTGTGTACGCGCGTGCTCGCGAACAGGATATTACTCAAGACCTCTCAATTCGATTAAGTTAAAATTAAATTAATTTAAAATTAAAATGTTCTTAACACGAATAACACAAGCTAAATCAGAAAGTCATGATTCACTTGCATTTTCAAAATATTAGTAATAAGTTTTTTTAGAATAAGTAACTTGTCCATAGCAACATAATAGTTAGATAAGATCCAAAAACGTCAAGTTTAAAACCTTGATGCTTCCTATGTACAACAAAAAGGATGACGTTCCTAAAATAATGAAACATGCCGAGATTTATAGAAATGACGACAGAAATTAGAAAGCAAGAATTACAAAATACGCAAAGACGATTTGGTCAACTTCAGAAAGGGTAGTAGAAATCCCTACAACATGAAAAGCTGATAAAAAGACATACAGAGTTAAATCGATTTCTATTCCTGAACAATAGTTGAACTCTTAATTACTTCGAGTAATGCTAATTAAGTGACCGAAGTGTAAGGATCAGCCCAGGAAATAATATCGTAACAAATACGTATTACGAAACATCAAAGAATACACAGCTTTTGAAATTACAAGTTGATTTAAGATCGCTGAAAGTACGAATTTAATAAGTAAACTATCCGAGCAAGATTTAATTCTAAATAAGAATTAAACAAATCGACAGTCATAAAAGTAATAAAAATCTCGAAGAATTTAAAATTACCATCAAAACAAATTTTAATAAGAAACATTAAAATCCTTTCATTTTGCAAACACTTTAAAACTCATTAGTAAAGTATTTATGTGCGACATTGACAAAACGACATTTATTTAGTTTGCGGGTAGTTTCATATATGAAGTTCTTAAATAGAAATTCTTTGGTTACAAATGTATAAATATTTAAACTTGATCTACTTTTAGGCAGTAGTAAATAAATCCGGATAAGGAATTTCTGTTATTATATTAGAATAAGTGTCAAATTTAAAGTAGTACTGTGATTTAATTTCTATAATTTATACAATTAAAATTGATGGTGTTTATGTGAATTACTTCTATTTGAATGTTTTTTACAATATAAGTATTTAAACCAAGTTTGATTATGTTTATTGAATAGTGTTAATGTAGGTTGTTCTTATTTGGGTGAAATTGATAAAAGCGGGCGCTCGCACCTACTATAAATAAATTATTAATATCATAACCCTGAACTAGGACAAGTAACGAAAAATATCTCGAAATCGAAAAGTCGCAGATAAACAAAATTTAATATTTTAATTTGAATCCATCCTAATACACGACCGCAACAATTTTATTAAAATCCGATAATCGGAAGTGCCATTTTACTCTTGTCATTTTTTTGGTTTTTAGTGATTTTCTCGAAATCGCCTGTAACGATTTTTTTTTAATTTATTGTGTTTGGTAATAATTTAATGCCCTTTTATATAATTAGGAAATTTTTCAAAAAAACTTCCGTAAATCGAATAATCGGAAGTACTCTTACCATTAACTAAGAAATTAAAAATATTGTTATTACACCCTTAAATGTTTAAGTTGTTTTTAAATGTATAGAATAATGTAAATGTAGTTCTTCACCCAAACATATATTATATTTAAATAATTAGCAATTGTGTTGGTGATTTAATTTAAGAAATCTGATGTGAGACAACACTTTCTTTGATGTATATAGATATACAAATATGCAAATGTTCACAAATAATTAAAATATTATTTACGTTTATTTCCGGAACGATAATTGTAACGGCCACCCATCCAAGTTACTGAACACGTAAAACCCTGATTAACTCCGGAGATTTTTTCTGATAACTTGCTTCAACGCATTTTTTCAGGCAGACTTCTAAGTTCACCTGAAAGGACGTTAAGGACATAAGAACCGTAGCAAGTTTCAAAACAATTCTTAGAAACGTTTTCGAAAAAATCGCAAAAAACTTAATATTCCTAAGAATAAAGTGGCATTCGATTTTAACTAAATTCTTCTGCCTCATGTATAGAAGATATAAAACAAATATGATTATTGATTTACATATAATGATTATTTTTGAGATAGGTTGTTCACCACTAATACTCCAAGTACATCCGCTTACTCGATATTTAAAGATTTATAGTATAATTTAACATAAAACTAAATTAAGTAGCTAAGAAATATACCAAGTTAAAAAAAATCGTTAAAGCCGATTTCCAAAAATCTCAAAAATCCAAAAAATGACTAGAGTAAAGTGGCACTTTCGGTTTTCCGATTTTAGTGTAATTATTAAGGTCGCGTGCGACGATGGATAGAAACTCAAATATAAAACTTTGTTATTCTAGGACTTATGGTTTTTGAGTTATGGTGTTCACAGCACACGCCCACGATCACGCGCACGACCCCGCCCCCGCCTACGCCCACTCCCGCGCCTGCGTCCACGCCCACGCGCACAATCATACGCACGCACACGCACACGCATACGCACACGCGCACGCACGCACACTCACGCACGCACGCTCACCCACGCACGCATGCATACCCACGCACGCACGCTTGAACACAAGCACGCATGCACATACACAAACCAATTTTCAGAAACATGATTTTCGTACTTAGGGACCCGAAAACGTGTATTTCCACTAAAATTTCGACATCAAAAATTTTGATCGAAAACAATACTCTCTTTTACCTATATTTTATATAGGGTAAGAGAAAGTAAAAAGTAACACCACCCTCAGAATTAACAAAATATAACATATTTTTCATGTAACAAATATAATAATATAATAAAATATAAAATTAGTAATAACAATATACAAATTAACGAGAAACTTTTATATCGTTATTGTTAATTTTATGGTTTTATTATATTGTTATATTTGTAAAATGAAATCGTTTTATATTTTGTTAATTCTGAGGATGGTGTTACTTTTTTAAGTTAAATCGCCGAAACAATTATTAATTATTTAAATAAAATATACGTTTGTGTGGAGATCTATATGAATACGCCAATTGTTCATTGTTATTTATTCCAAATGTAATTTGCATTGTTCCATAAAATCTTTTAAGCAATTTGGTTATTTTGAATTATGTAAGGGATAGCCGTTCATTTTTTAATATCACTTCGACTAACCGACCTTTAATAGAAATATACGGTTTCTTATAATGTAATTATTTCAATTGGAATTTAACAAAAATTTAAGTTTTATAATTTTACAATTTCGACCAAATTTACACATAAATAATACAAACCAATTTATTTTTCCTTATTCTTGGAAATTTTATCTTCCCACGAAAGAGAAACTACGTCCTCGACAAGATTTCATTTCTTTGACTGAAATACTACTTATTTATAAATCGCAAATTATAAAACGCAATAATATTTTCTTCAAAGGAATTCATATCTTACGATATGCCTGTAACCGTCGTTTTCAAAAATACTTAAGCTTAACAAATAAATTTCAGTTGCTACAAGAAATTAAAGTCAAGCCTCTTAAAACTGCAATATTACTTTAAAATAATTAAGTTCTTCTCCAATAAAATATATTACTTTTGTCTTTGTGAAATATAGAAATATTAAATTTTGAACTAAATCTCAGGTATAATTGCTCTTCTAAATTTATATTGCGGCTAGAAAAACTCGTGTTTCTGTTATATTGAATAACCTGCTAAATTAATTAATTTCTTAATACTAAAGTTTGTAGAAATTTTATTGTACCAAGCATAATAAATAGCTATTAACAATTTTAGGTTGCTCGTACTTGTATAATTAATATTGCAACGTGTGTCCCAGAAGGCTTGGAATCAACTCATGCCATGACTGTGACGAGGTAGGTACTTTCTTATTTTATACACATATTAAAATTAAAACAAAGAACAAATAGGTGTTATATTGCGATGGTGTTGATATTTTACCTTTCAACAAATCATATAATTATTTATGTAAATGGTAAGTCTTGTTCTAAATTTTCCCAACAATAATTACTTTTTAATGCTACACGTGTTGTATTAGTTCCGCCGTAGTTTTGAAACTATAATTTTTGTTTGTTACATGTAAAAACTCTTGTATTACACTTGTATAATTTTACGTGATTAAGTCCGAAAATAGTAGTCGTTATTTCTCTGGTTATTTTATAAATGTTTTGGTTTGGGAATGAAGAGTAGTTAGGCTTATTTGGTTCTAAAATCCTTTTAAAAATTATATCTCTACAACTTTGAGTTTTGCTGAACTTCTAGGTAGTATACTAAATATAACTTGATTTGTTTTTCAGTCTAATGCGTCTTCATATATATATATATATATATATATATATAAACCCTCTTGATTCTTTCTGTGAGTTGATGTTGAATTGTTTCCTAATACTTGAATTTTTTCGTAGTCTATTTTATAAAATATAAATTCTAAAGGTAAATGTGTTGGTATTGGTTTTCCAATTTCGGGTTGTTGTAACATAAGTTCGGGCGTTTATAATTGTCTTTCTTCAGTGAGTTCATTTAATAATCTATCTATTTCTTCAGTATCAAATTGTACTTGTACTGCGTGTCTACTAGGTTAACATTTATTTTAAATAATTTCAAATTTGGCTTGACTTTGTCTAATTGTGTTTTACAATTTGTTTGCCTTAGTTCGCTGAATACCTCCTTTAGTCTTTATATATGTCATATGATGTCTTCATTTGCTGTTTTATAAAAGTGGTAAATGTCAATGACATCTCTTTAGAGTAAATACATCTCTATTGTCTTTTTTACAGCTTATTTATTAAATTTGTCTCTTTTACAATCAAATGTTTTAATCGCAGTCCTTGTAAATTTAGTCGTTGGAGTTTTTTTTCTCAGCTAAAGTTAAGGTTTCTTCTACTGGTTGGTTAGTTTGATAATTTAGATCAAACAATTGGTTATCTAGTTGCTCAATCGATATTAGGTTATTTAAATCAAGGGTTAGTCTTTCTTCACTGGTTTTCACGGTTGTGGTTCAATACTGATTTTATAATTTGAAATTTTATTTATTCTACCTCGAACACAACATTTCACGTTGCCCTTATTTTTATATTAATTACTATACTATACTATATACTATATAATTAATTACTGCCTCTTACCTATATAAAATATAGTATAAAGTATTGTTTTCGTCTAAAATTATTGTTGTAGAAATTTTAGTGGAGATACACATTCTCGGGTCTCCTGGGTCCGAAAATCATGTTTTTCAAAATTGGTGTGTATTCGTGTGGGCGTAAGTGTGGGCGTGAGTGTGTCCATGTGTGTGTGTGTGTGTGTGTGTGTGTCTGTGTGCGTGTGTGTATGCGTGTGCGCTGCTAGTGCGTGTGCGTGTGCGTGTACGTATGCGTGTGCGTGTGCGTGTGCGTGTGCGTGTGCGTGTGCGTGTGCGTGTGCGTGTGCGTGTGCGTGTGCGCTTGCGTGTGCGGGTGCACGTGTGCGTGCCTATGCGTGTGCGTGTGTTGACGCATTGTGTGTGAACAGGATATCTCGAAAGGAAAAAGTCATAGATAAACAAAATTTTATATTTAATTTTATTTCTATCCTCGCACGCGACTGCAGCAATTTCACTAAAATCCAATAACCGGAAATGCCATTGTATTATTGTCATTTTTTGGTTTTTCGTGATTTTCTCGAAATTGACTGTAACGATTTTTTTAGAATCTATTGCATGTCTTATAATTTTAATTCCCTTTTATATAATTAGGACGGTTTACCAGAAAATTATCTGTAAAACGAGTAATCGCAAGTACTCTTACCATTAACTATGAATAAAATAACTATGGAACCGAAAGTCCTAAACAAATAAAAATTTATATTTGAAGTCCTAGCTACCTTTATGTGCTAAATTAAGAATCTGGTTAAAGTCGAATGAACGGAAGTATAACTTTATTTCTAGTGTTTTCAGATATTTTCCGAATTTTCCAGTTTAGCGATTTATTCGAAATCGTCTAACAAAGTTTTTAAAGCTTATTGCATTTCTTGGCCATTTAATGGCCTCTCATATAGTTTAGGTTGTTTCTCAGAAGCTTTTCCGTAAATTGAGTAACCAGAAGTACCTTCACCATTAACTCTAAATAAAATAACTATGAAACTAAAAGTCCTAGCTAAATAAAGATTTATACTTGTGAACATAACTATATTTGTATGCTAAATAAACAATTTGATTAAAATTGGGTCACCGGAACTTGCACTTAATTTCTGTCATTTCCAGGTATTTTTCGAATTTTTGTTTTTCACGATTGGCTTGAAATCGGCTTTAACAATTTTTTTAAAACCTAATATGTTTCTTAGCTATTTCATTTCATTTTATAAGAACTAAACAGTTTCTCTAACAACTATTCCGAAATCGAATAACCGGAAGTAATTGAAGTATTAATTGTGAAAAACATATTTCAAAAACTAAACGTCATATAAGAATAAAATTTTATATTTGTTTTTTCTCTTCTATAAATGAGATGCCAAGACTTTAGTTAAAATCGAATGATCGGAAGTATCACTTCATTCTTGCGATTTTTAAGTTTTTTGCGATTTTTTCGAAAACAACTATAACATTTTTTTAAAAATGTGCTATAGTTATTATGTATTTAATGTCCCTTTACGAGAAGGTAGCAGTTTTTCAGAAAAAATGCGTTGAAGAAAGTTGTCAGAAAAAATTTCCGGAGTTAAACACCATTTCGCCTGTCCAGTAACTTGGATGGGTGACTATTACAATTATTGTTTCTAAAATAAACGTAAATAATAACGTAATAATTTGTGGACACTATTTGCATATCTATGTGCGTAAGAGAAAGTCATGTGTTGTCTTACATCACATTTTTTATATCAAAATTTATCGATAAGGGTAATTAATTGCGTATGAATAATTTGAGAAACATTATACATTAAAATTGCATTTAATTAGTGAAAAATAGTAGAGATAATGTTCCATGTTATAATATATAAATACCATGTTTAATTAAAACTGGTAGTTAATAATATACCGTTAAGGAAATAATTCTGTGAAATTAAATGTAAATATAGGGCTACAAAATAAAAGTTCATGGTGTTTATACCAGCTGTGAAGCACAAAGTCAATGAATTGAATACATATAAAATGAACCAAATATGGCCATCTAGTGGTAAAGGATACGATACAATAAAACTCATATAATAATTAGGAATCTATATATAAATAAAATGTCACGTATTTAACTATTAATACAAACTAGTTGAAGATATCTAGCGAGAAAAACACCTTGTAATATTTAAGATAGTATAATATTACAGAAATCTGTAAAATAATTAAGTAATTGAAAAATATTTACAAAGAGATGGCAACACATAATGCAATATACATTAAATTAATTCAGATAAGCCACTATATAATCAACAAATAATAACCAAAGCATTATAAAATGAGAAAAACGCAAAACAGGTGTATCGATTCTCATTCTTACCTAAAGATATATCCTTCCGATCATATTTTTCCTGAAACTATTGCCCTGCCATTATTTTGATACGCTTATGAGTACGACTTCCAGTTTATTTGATCATAGAAGCCCCAGATGTTTATTAATGCCTTGCTAACATGTTTTAAAGCCAATAAAGGAGATGTACGTATACATACGAGCACCAAAAGATAATTTTGTATTCAAGATGACTTCCGTTTTCGTAGATTATTTTGTAAATAACGAATTCAAATATCAAAATACATGTATGAAGGTAAATATACTTTCATTGAAGCTACGCTATAATCCCCACTAATAAATGAATTTTTAACGATCTAAGATATACAAGTAGAATCAGAATTACGAAAATTAGGCAAATACAAACCTGGTCAAAATTTAGGGAGAAATTCCCTGGGACAGAGTACTAGCGACAAAGTTGGAACTCCAGAGACATTTCCCTCCTTCTGAGTAAAACCATGTGTCCGATAGAACAGTTAATTTGGCTAGAAACAATAAAAACTTCTACCTCGACCTCAAATAGGTGACAAGAACCAGAGTATTGTGACAAACATAAGAGGATCTTGGTGTCATTTATTTGTAAGATATTTTTTGTGAATTTTAATGCTCTATTCCAATTAACCCGTCGTATTTTGCGTCAAAATAGAATACGTGAATTCTGTGGTCTTCATTAGCTTTAAAAATACTCGTTAATTTCATCGTTCATACCTCATCATGATTAGAAATCTCTTGTGCAGGTTGTATTTGAAAGTGATTTTATTAAACTTTTTAATACCCAAATATTTATATAAAACTATCCGTTTAATCAAGTTTTTTAAATACAAGACAATTCAGTAGTATTTTGGTTGTTAATTTGTATTAGCTTTTTGTTGTCGAAATTTTGTTTTCGGATTCTATATCTTCATTTATTGCGTGTTGTTGTTAGGGTTTATGGTGAGACGAAAAGTTTGTTCTTTAACTTTGTATTCCTTAATTTCTGCAGTTGTTGCACCTTGGGCTTATCCTTGTTCTTTATAATCTAAATATTGTTCAGGGGTTTCCTTTGTGGATCTTCCTGAGAAGACAATTCTTCCGAAATAAAAGTTCGAGGTTCAATTAGGTTCTATTTTGATCAAAATTCGTTGATATTCAGAAATTTGGTTTATGTTTATGTTACACTTCTGGTGTTACTTGGGGATATATCCATAGTTGCAGTATATGACTGTGGTCTATTTTGTGGTGCAAAAATTTTTTTGTAATTTTAGATTGCGTATTTGGTTGTCTATCTAAGTTGTTGGAACGATTAAATTAATTTGATGGGTTTTAATTCGAGGACATTCCTGGTTTCGTGTTATTTTGAAAATTTCGTTGGAATGTGAAAATTATGATTATTAGATTTTATGTTTGGTTGTGACGAGTAATTTCGATTTATCACATTACTACCCATTCTTTTGGCGGTTAAAACTTGTTCTTCGTTGAAATCTTCAATCATTGCTTCTGATATACATAATATTTTCTTCTTTGATTACATATTTAACCACATATTGAAGGTGTGTGAGTTTCATGCTTCGTAAAAGCTTCCTAGTAGTTATTTCCATTTACCATAAGGTATTGGGGTGACCGTAATAAGTATCACAATTTTTTGTAAAACTTCAAATAGTACAGTCGACTCACATTATAGCGAACACGGTTATAACCAGTTTTTGTTTATAACGAGGAATTTTTAATGTCCTCTGAATTTCCTATTACAATTTTTATAAAATAATCTCCCCACAACGAGCTGTATTCGGTTATACCGAATAAAATTGAACAAGATTGGTATTTCTTTCGATAAGTTTTTGCACGTAATGTCGAAAATTATACATATGTATGTATATTCCAAAAAATCCAAGTTGAACGTTAGTGGATGGGTTCATCCAAAAATTGCACATACATATCTGTTTGACGCCTTGTAAACAAAACAACACTGAAGCTCGTTGATTCATTTTAGAAAGTTTGTATTATTTTTCAGAAGTTTTGAGATGTTCACTGTTATAGCGAGGACATTCCGCTTTTTATTTATTTTTGCCATTTATATGCGCAGCACATATCCAAAGAAGAATTTATGATTAATCTAAATTAGTACCCCATTTTATTAATCTTTCGTTCTGAAGATGAAGCTCAGAAATTTAAAATGTAATCATAAACATATAAATTGCAGTAAGGGACCTTTATACTAACACGTCTGTGAAAAGAAATCCTCATTTTATTTATGATACATAATACGGGTTTCTATTAAAACGTGCAAATACAGTGTATTTATGATTTCTAAAAGTAAGATGAACATTTCTTAAAGGTTATTTTTTTAAATGACAATTTTTAGAAATTTATAGATGCACGTACATAATTTGAAGGAATTTAATTTAGCAAGCATGCCCATTATTATAAATTAGTCATAATGACCTAACATTGGAATTCGATGTCCATTCAATTTATGAATTAAATATCCAAGAGTAATACCAATGGTTGTAGTTTTTGATGAAAATTAACAAGGAATTTTACATTATAATATCCGACACAATGAGAAGTCGGTAACAATTGCCGATTTATAACATACTCGTGATATGTAACTTACTGGACACATATGTAAATATTTTAGATGCTTTAAAATTACGTTGTAGCTGCTGAATGAGTTCCCTAATAAATATGTAAACAAGGAATTTTTTTTGTGGGTTCGGTAATACCTAGATTTGTTTATAACGAGATAATGTGCTTGGTTCCTTAGCTTCTCGTTATAGAGGGAGTAAACTGTACTAATGAAAGTCTACTAATATGGTAAATGAGACTAATGGCGGTACTAGTCAAATTGATTATATTGAGTCTAATGTAAATATTATTAATAGAGGTTGTCTGTTACAGGAACTCAGACATGAAAATAATTTTATTCACAATCATATAGTAATGTACGACTTCCTAATTTTTTAGAGGTTCGAAAGTGATTAATTGTTTACTGATTTATTTTCCAAACGGTTGGAAAGAGCTTACTTTCCACCCGGCAAATGCATAGCAATAATTGTTATTTTAGATTTACTACGTGTATTATAACCACACTTGCCATCAATGAGGCCAAGTATCAAAAAATTATTGAACGCTCGTCATTAATTATATAAATAATATCAACTTTTAAAGGGCATTTTGAATAATTGTGAATAAAATAGTATACAAACCTCGGCGGAAGTATAATTTCTCTCTCGAGAAATAGTATACTTTTTCTCTGGAGAGAAATGAGATACTTTCCGCCTCGGTTAGTAATATACTATTATTTAAACAACTAATGTAATTATGCATATAATCTCAAAATGTTAAGTATTATGCATTCAATGCTAGTGAATTAGCAAATCAAAATCGGTATTATCTACATCTAGCCACAGAGATAGTTGTTACTTAAAAAGAAATAAGTACGATCAAAGTTTGGTTTATCTTCGTACCTGAAGCGATATATCATTGAAAAGTAATTGGTGATATCAAATCTAACATGGACAGTTATTATAATACATCAATTCAAAAATATGCTGTTAAAAATATAGATTACTAGTACCCTGTTATAATAAAGAACAATGCAACAAATCTCGCAAGTTATTTAATTATGTATTGTGACTCACTAATTTATTTACAATTTACAACTACCTCCATTACACAATTTATTTGGTATACATTTATTTCTTGTATCTATTCTATAACACCAATTATATTTCAATTTCTTCACACACCACTAACAATTTCTGAACTAACTAACAAAACTGCGATTCATCTTTTTATATCTAAACTGTAACTCCTTGAATGTTTCATTTAAAGAGCAGTTCGTTGCCTACCTCGTTGGCAGTGTTGAGAAATTTTAATAAATTACTTTATTAAGACTTTAAGTAATTTTTCGGTTTTAGAATGAGGTAGCCAAACTATTTCGAAACTGTATTGTTTTATCAACACGTTTCAGGGTTAAGACCATTTTAAATAACGGACCCTAAAGTTGCTGTTCCGTATTTACCTAAAGAGAAATTTACATAATATTTCTTTTGAAATATTTACGTTGGACCTTGTATCGATCGCATCAAATTTATATGATTAACGATTTGTTATATTACACCAAGTAAGGAACAACGACTATACATTTATTTAAAAAAATCAAATAAATAAATTTCAGATCAACACATTTGCATTTAAAAATGATGCAAATAAATCCTAAAGAAATATTTGCAAATTTGTTCTGACAGATTGTAAACATGTATTATAAAGATTATTGTTTGCATTGAGAAAGAACTTCTGGCACTTTTAAATTGTTTGTTAAAATTAAAACAAAATTTAGAAGGTTAAAATAGAAATCATGAAACACTTGGAGTTTATTTGTTTATTAAAGTTTAGACGATTGCTTAAAATGCACTTACAGTTTAAGTTGCGTTTGTATTATCTTCGAAGTTGGATAATTAAGCTTTCTTTTAGTATTTTTGGTTGCAGGTAGGATGTTTAAAAGGATTTACTTCTCTTTTAATTTCCTATTCAAAACTCGTTGAAATTCTGTAAAGTGTTCTAGCTTTCTATAACATTTGGCATCAATCAGCATGTTCCCAATCTCAAATTCTCATTTGCGTGCTTGAGATGGCAAACGTTATAATTCCACCCAGGTTTTTATGACTTCAGTAAATTGTACCATTCTTCGACGGCGTCCTTTGAGGTTTTTAGTGTCTTACCAAGAATGTCTATATAAAATATTGTCTTGTACAATTTCATTTTACATGCCATTGCTTTGAAGTTTTATTTTTACACTAATTTTAAATTTATTCGCGATTTGTTTATTACAGAGTACTTTGAAATTTGTAAAAATGTTTATTTTTATAGTCTGAGAAACTTCAATGTAAAACTCAGTATTACGTCAAGGCTACTTTATATTACAACAAAAATATTTAGAAATTTAAAATAAATGGCAGCTTATTTAAATTTCTAATGTGAGAACAACGTTATATCTAATTGTTAATTACGGTGTCTAGCAATTGGATTTTACCCAACATAAGAAGTCAGACTTAGCGTTCATAATACATATCATTGCAAATTTATTTACAATATTAGGTATTTTGCACATGAGAATAAAGATAATACTAAGCTATCTATAATCTAGTCTGATGGCCGGGTATAAGGAGCTAAATCAACTATACTCACATTAACAAAGTTCAATCTATGGGAATTCTAGGGATTCCAAACGCCCTAAGAACCGCACTAATTGCAGCTCTGGAGATGCTGCTTGATTTTCCATATTTGTGTCTTCAGATACGAATGAAGGCTATGAAAGCTGCATTCAGACAGCTTCAATCTAAATTATGGCGTGCTGAGGGCTATGGCTGAGAGTAAACTTTAATCACTAACAGCTTATCTAGCATATGTTGGGGTGTGGGTGATAGTGTTGCCCCAGTTAGATTCTGCGACACTGTAGTTCCTACCGGCAACTTCCAGCATGGTGCATTGGACTAATGATTCACAGCAACTGCTCGATAGCCATGGCCTGATCTAATTTACAGATGGCTCAAAGTCTAGCAGCTCTGCTGCGGCAGTTGTTTTAAGAAAATCTCCCAAATTGAAATAAACCTTTGCGTTATAACCATATGCCTGTGTGTTCCTAGAATTGTATGCAATTTAAACTTGTGCGGAAGAATGCATCAGTAGGGACCATCACAACCTATATCTGACTACTTTCACTGTCAGCCAAGGTGCCATTAACACTCTATTTAATCCCACGTATCATCCAGATTGGTGTCGGAATGATGGCAGAACTAAAAGGCGGTAGCATCTAGGAATAACTAAGTGCTAATTGCTGTATCCCTAGTCATCAGGGATAGGCAGGTAATAAAAAAGCAGAGTTTTTGACCAGGGCGGGTATTGTTAAACAGCTGCCCCTAACATCGGCTTACCTGGTCTCTAAAAATATACCACCACTGTGATGACTTGCCTTTAAGGTCCAAACAATGGTGGGATAAATAAACCTTTAGACAGGCTGGAACTCCAATTTTAGATTCATCTTATAAATAAATTCAGCTCCTGCTTTATTTAAGCAGAAAAGAAATCCAAGCATACACTGGTCTTCTAACGGGCCATAGCTTCAACAAACACCTAATCACAATCGAAATCCACTAAGATCATCCTTACGGAAAATGCGGTGACGACGATGAAACGTCCTTTTGTCCAGCTCTGAGCAATATCTGGGTCTCAATTTCGTGAACCCGACGAAATTTTAAACGCTTCCTCACCTGACATACTGAGATTTCTGAAAATCTCGGGACTACGAGGATAATTGATACAACGGGTCTAGTAAGCCTGAGTATCGGTTCATTAATCGAACCTGTCTCAAATTAACAAGAATGCTAAAAGAAATAAGGACTTCTTTAACAGTTAAGCATTGGCGAAGGACTGGTAAGAACAAAGAAATTAATTCTTAGAATATGAAGATTGTACAACTCCCCGAGGTATTCTAACAGCTTACCTTCAATACATACTCGGCCTAAAGGTATATCAAAATCTTTCCCAACACGCAGATGTTGCTAATGGTAACAGTAATGTCAACAACAGAGTACCTGTCACTAACAAATTAATTCAACTAATTAATAAGTCTCTCTTTCGGAAACCTTAATGAAACACCTAGAGTTAACTTGTAAAAGTACCCTCGTATAACATAAAAATTGCGATTATAAAAACTGATAGAGCTTTGCGCGTTCTAATGTTATTAATATTTAAGTTAAAAAGACAATGTAAAAAGACTTTAAGAATTCGCGGAATGCGGGAAACATTTAATAATTAAAATAATTAACTATATATATATATATATATATATATATATATATTTAGTTTTATACGAACTTTATATGATATTATAAATTTTACTATTAAACATTAATTTAGTAGAATTTT
>JAHWXV010568254.1:0-15359 GCA_024586415.1 Phrixothrix hirtus | reverse complement strand
AAACGTTTAATTTTTATTAAAGTTACACAGTTTTAACCCAAATATTGTTTTAATTATGAATAATAACTGTGAAAGTTTCCATAAATATTTAATTTTAAAATTGTCACAGAAAGCTCTCTTAATATCTACTATTATTTATAGATCATTTATTATTTGTTGTAGTTTCATACCTTGTATTCAGTGGTGCTCTGACAACAATATCTGTTCTAGTATGGTTTCATACATTAATCATTTTACATAATTTTGCCAGTGTTTATCGTTTATCAAAGGGGCAATAGGCACTGCATTGTAATTAACCTATAATTTAGTGTCACTATTCAAATTGCTGTTAAATTCAAAACTCAATGATCTTTCTTTATTCATATTAGGTAATACACAAAAAAATTTAAGCACTAAGTGTAAACTATACATACTAATATCCTATTTCTTAGTTGAAGTTTAAAATATGTAATCTACGTTTATACTACTGCACTATTATTAAAGATTAAGATTCCAATAAGTGCTTAATATTATAATATTTAAATAAGTATTGCCTACAAAATTATCGTATGTTCGTATTCTTCAACACCATATAGCAAGAATATGATGTCTTTATTATCTGAAAATTAAAAATGAGTCTATAATTTAAAATTTATTTGGCATAACTATTTACCCATGCAAGCGTGACTAGTGAGGTATCAACGAATTTACCAGCTTTTATTCTTAAAACTCGTTGACCACGCTGTATAATTATGATTAAACATTTTTGAAATCTCGTGTCCGAACCGACAAAATTTGCTTCATACGCTGCGTTAGCTACTAGTTCACTTTCATGCGCCATCCATTCTCCACTATAACATATTAGAGAGGCATGAAATGCTGCTGTTGCTGCTTCTAGTAGTATACGTAATGTTTGCAGATCATTTGCTGGAAGCTATAAGTTGCAATTATAAAATGTATAAAGCGTAGATTCATAGGTCATCTATGAATCAAAACATTTCAGTTCTAAGGAGTTTGTAAAAAAAATCACGTATTAGCTAGCAACATTACAAACATCTAAATTTTGTTTAGCTGTCAAGCTGACAGTTAAAGTTTAAATCTATCCGTCTACAGCCTCTTGCGAACTGAAATTGTTTTATTCATAGTTATATAACAACGATGTAAAGATCTCCGCATACAAATTAATTTCTTAATAAAAGGGGTCCAATTGTAAAATACCGTTTATGATTAATCACTGTGTCTTTTATATTTAAAAACACTTATAAATTAATAATAGTTTTATTGTCTAAAAGCTGCCATAAAGTGGGACTTAGATGCTAACTAGTAACAGGGGTCCAATTGTAAAACACCTTTTATGATTAATCACTGTGTCCTTTATATTTAAAAACATTTACAAATAAATAATAGTTTTATTTCCTAAAAACTGCCATAAAGTGGGATTTAGATGCTAACTAATTTCTATAGGTTCCTTATATGGAGATAAATTCAAAAAGGTAAAAAACCGTTATTGCTGAAACTATATTTTGCACTATCAACATGCTATGCTAATTGTTACGTTCTGATATATTTTCTAAGCTATTGTGATTGGCATAGTGACGTAGCGATTATATTTCACAGCAAGTACGTTATGCTTCATAACGTTACTAGTACTGTTATGAAACGTAATAAAGGTTTGATATCAAATTGTAGCAATTGGTTGATAGTATACGACACACGATCGTTAAATTGTCTTAGTACAACAGATCTCGAAAATTATCAAAACTTGATCCTTCAAGTCTCGGCCTTCTAACCTTTTCTCGATCTTGTAACGTTACAACGTAATGTAATTGTTTATTTATTAATAATTCAATTCATTTGGTTTTATTTAGTTTGGTAATAAAATTTTAATTCAATGTATTAGTTTATTTGGTTGCCGTAATTCCAACAACGTGACAACAACACGTTTAGATTATAATTATACAAATAGTAGTTATTTATGTACCAAGGGAGTAAAGTGTATAATTAATCCCGAAACTGTAAGATACGCCCGAGCGAGGGCGTATGCAGTTAAAGAATTAATGCACTTTACTTCCGTGGTACATACAAAACTTTTCTTTCGACCGCGAATCCAATTTTTTTGAGAAAATAATAAATGTTTGAAACTTTTATTTGAGGTGTTCAACTAGGGATTTTGTGTTGTGATTCACGACTGACATTGACATAACCTGAGTTTGCAAAGTATTTAGAATATACCTAACTAAAACATTTATAGAATATTTTAATAAAATGTAAATTAAATGGAAAATGTAATGTAGTACACACATAATGTTAATATTGTTATTACTAATTTGTTTATTGTCGTAGGATATTTAGTGGGTTTTATTTGCCTTTTAAGTGGAAAATTAAGATTTCAATACCTAATAGCTATCTTGGGAAGTGGCAATTAGAGTGCATAAACTTATTACAATAAACCTAATTTTATAGAATATAAATAATTTAATATTCTATATAAATACGCCCGATTTCCCGTTATACTATTTAAACCTAATTTTTTTTCTATTTGTACATATTTTACTGTGAAATGGTACGTACTAGCCTATACGAAGTTAGCGCCCCACTTTTTGAATTAACTAATTTCAAGAGTTGTGCTAAATTATGCTAGGTTTGTGATAAATTGTGCTCGAATATTATGACCATAATACGAAAAATTCGTCAAAAAGTCGAAAAAAAATATTTTAGACAGCCCCCAACTTTGTATATTTTGCAATTTTCTCAATTGTGCGTGCTAGATTGTGTTAACATTGTGCTAATGTGGCATTTCGAAAAAATAATTACAGAAAAAGTTACGCCCAAAACACATTTTCGATGAAGTAATGTTTAAATTAACATCAGTCATCTGAATGTCATATAATTATATATCTGAGTTATGCTAGCGTAGCATAACTCAGTAGAACCGCCAATTTCGCCAGCACAACGATATAAAGGGCACTCTGCTCTTGAGCGCAGCCGTTCGTAACAGCATTCTATGTCCAAATTTCAATGTTCTGACGATTCAATGACCACTAACTTGCAGTACAACCGCCAATTTTGCCAAAACAACGATATAAATGGCACTTTACTCTTCAGCGCGGCCGTTCGCAATAGCATTCTAAGTCCAAATTTTGATGTTCTAACGAGCCAGCGACCACCAAATTGAATATAGGAGTTGTGATAGCATAATACAACTAAGATATGAAATTTGGTGGTTATCACATCGTCAGAACATCGAAATTTGGACATAGAATGCCGTTGTGAACGGCAGCGTTTAAGAGTAAAGTGCCCTTTATATCGTTTTTATAGAAAAATTGGCGGTTGTGCTGAGTTGTACTACACTGGCACAACTCATATATGCAAGTTGGTGGTCACTGAATCGTCAGAACATCGAAATTTGGATATAGAATGCCGTTGCGAACGGCAGCGCTCAACAGTAAAGTGCCCTTTATATCGTTTTGCTGGCAAAATTGGCGGCTGTGCTGAGTTCTGCTACGCTAGCGAAACTCATATGTACAAGTTGGTGGTTATCAAATCGTCAGAACATCGAAATTTGGACATAGAATGCTCTGTAAATATGATTAATAAGAAATCTTGCTTTGTAGGTATATAGCATTCGAATATTAACTTCTGTAATGGTGTGTTGTCATAAATTTAACAATGCGGAAAGCGCGTAATCTAAATTTTGAATATCTTTGTAATGAAAAACTTGAGATAGGTTCGTGATATTATAGTGTACACCAGCTTCTTTTGAAAAGATCGAGTGGTAAATAAATCGCTGTTTTTAATTTCATGGAATTCATTTACTTTTGGTTTCAGGCAATTATCAACTTTTGAGTAGTAGTACTGGATTTTTATATTCGAAACTATTGTAAACAATTAATTGATGGCACTGTGTTTTTGTACGAATATATTTGAAACCACTATTCTATTTGCACACGGTATTGTCTAGTTTACATCAGATATATAACTATCTAGCTAAATTACAACCTGCAAAAGTAAAGCTCTATTAATAATTAAATTTTTATTGATAAAGAATACATAACATTTAGTGCATTTAACTGCCTTAAGCATCTAACAATCTTGAAGGCGCTAATGCTAAAACCATAGAGGAACACGTTTTGAGAATTTTCTCACCTTAATAAATTTAGCATTGTCATTGCTTTTAATACGATTGCAGAAAGAATAACTTAGTAATTTTTTGTTAACTTATATTAAGTTTGTTTATAATATAAATATCCACTTCCATTGCCTAAATATTACATTTCGATTTTTTTTGTTTACATTAAATTGTATTTAAACGCAATTAGATTAGTGTGGTGTGATACTAAATAAAGCATTATAAAATAAAACAGCAGCTGTCGCTAAACTAAATTTCATGTTCATCGTGTATGGCTATGTTATTTCATTTGAACAAAAATTGATAATGAAATCGATAGTGAAGAAGAGTTTTGTGGGGCTTCTCCAGAAATTTCATTGACTGCAAAACAAAATATTGCAACTTTATTGCATGTAAAATTACAATAATCCTATGAAAAAGCTTATGGCAGTTTTATAAAATGATGTGAACAAAAATTGTGTTGAAATACACTGAAAAAGTCTTATTGGTTAACTTTTCAGAGCAATCTGAAATATATAAAGCTAGGTCACTGTGGTCTTATTATTCTAAATTAAAATCGACACTATTAATTCAACAGATGTTTATATCAGTAAATTTCCAAAATTGATTTCCGTTTTAAAACAAAAGTCTGTTAGTTACACCCCCAAAAAGTCAAAAATCCTTAATAGGGAACAGATATTAAAATTTATAAATGAAGCCCCAGATGATATTTACCTAATGGCGCAGGTTTGTTTTCTAATTAGATATTTTCGAAAAATTATATTTTTTTTGTATGCATAAAATAGGTTGTAGTAATAATGAGTATCGCTAGAGCTTTGAGATGTCAGGAACTTCTTCATCTCTGCGTAGATGATATCCATGAAGAAGGAGTTACCTTATTTGTAAATGTGAAAGATATAAAAACACATATTAACCAAATGTTCCACGTTTTTAGTCCTCCAGACTCTTCGGTAAATTTTGTTGAATTGTATAAAAAAATATGCACAACTTCGTCCATCTCATACTATAAACATCAGCGTTTTTTATTAATTACAAAAGTGGAAAATGTACCATCTAACCAGTGGGAAAGCATAAGTTGGGAAAAATACCGGCAGCTACAATAGCAAGCTATTTAAAACTACCTCATTCAAAATTATATACAGATCATTGTTTGCGTTAGTTTTCGGCAATATTACTAGTAGAGTCGGGTGCTAACATTACTGTTAAAAAACACGGTAGGTGGAAAAGCACCAATGTTGGTAAAGGTTACATCGAATCTTCTTTGCAAGGTAAAATAAGAATTGCACAACAATTACTAAGATCTTCTGTTGTTTCAATGAATGAAAATCCCCAACTATCTATAAGCACAAGTAATTCAACCACAATGAAGGGAAGCGATGAAAAAGCTATCAACAGAAGTGGTCACTATATTAACATGTAAAATGTTCTAATACTAATATAGCAATAAATTAATAAAATTGTCTTCGTTATTTTTTTTAATAATACTGTACAGGAACAAGGACAACAATAATTAATAAATCTGCAAATCATATTTCCACATTCTGCACACACACCCAGACACATAAAGCGATGTTGCGACGTTGGCAAGTTTACAGGTAGGGATGTAGGCGTGCATATATCCGTCTTTATTGTATTAAAGTGAATACGTATTACAAAATGTATTGCAAATAAGTAAATATAAATGATTATAAAATCCATTTTCAAGCAATTTATAAAAGCCTTAGTAATGTACACATTTTTTTCACTTTTATACTAAATAATCTTAACGTGTAATTTAGAACTTATTTTCCATTTGGCAATGTAGCATGTCAATGTCAAGTACATGAAATTTGTAGACTAAAATAATATTTTAATTAATTTTGAAATTCAATGTTAGCTAACAGAGATTTAATTCAAATAAATTATAAAAGGTTTCATTTTTACTTTTATAGCGAACAATCTTAACCTGCAATTTAGAATTTATTTTCAATCCGATGGTGTTCTTAATCAAGCTGTCATTTACGAAGGTGAATCAATAACTATCCGTGTTATGAATGAAGACGCAGGTTTTTTTAGAAATTAATTTTTTTATTTTTCAACATAATCCCATTTGAGGTCTATATACTTTTGCCAACGTCAGTGCCACTTCTTTAAGCCCTTCAAAAAGTACGATTTGTCAACTCGGCAAAATACGCTTGTGTCTCGGCAATAACCTCCTCGTTTGAGCTGAATTTTTTCCCGTGAACCAAATTTTCATGCTGGGGAACAGAAAGAAATCGCAAGGAGCCAGGTCGGGCGAGTAAGGTGGGTGCGGCAGTAATTGGTATTTCAATTCATGTAATGTGATCGCGACAATTCCGTATGAATGTGCCAAATTAGGCCGTATATCATTCAATTTCTTATCGAATCGGTTCAATAATTCAATAATTCACTATGGTACTGCCCTATCATTCTTCCTTTCTGCAAAAAGGCCATGAGGATTATTCCCTTTGAATACTAAAAAAACGTGACCATGAACTTTTCGGCCGACGGGACCGTCTTTGCTTTCTTCGGAGCAGATTTACCGAAATTGGATTGTTTCTTGCTCTTTGGCTTATAATAATGTATCCAAGTTTATCAACGGTGACAACTCTACACCAAAACTCCTGCGAATTTCCCGTGAAGAGGTCCAAACACTATTTTGACAGTGACAGCCGTATGCGCTTGTTACCCACCATTAGCAATCGCGGCGCCTACCAGGCCGATACCTTTCTTACATTTAACTTATTATGTAAGATATTGATTGCCGTTCCGAACGACACGCCTACAGCCTCTGCTACTTCGTTCACTTTAGTTCGGTAATCTGCGAGAATCATGTTGTGAACCTTTTCTTAAATAATCTAATGTGCATTTAAATAATACATGCTATTCGATTGATGTGTAAAGTCACTATATGGCGTTTTATAGTTGTGTACTGTGACGTTATCATCTTATTCGTGTTACAACCCGTCATGTGTCGCGGGATATTGCTATCGTTAATTAATTACATGTTTGAAAATGGTTGTGAGAAATTTAATTAGTCGTGTTTTTTAAATTAACTTTCAGATCAATTTTAAATCAATTTAATTAAAGCTTCGATTTTAAATTAATTATCATAATAATGAATTTAAATAAGAATTCGCGTATAAATTTGAATCATAAAAGTATAATTATCAAAAATATTCCGTAATAAAATTAAACTCTATAAATGAAAATAAATGTTCGATTATTTATATAATTATCCGATTAAATACATAACAATGAACTTTAATAAGCATTCGCATATCAATTTGGATCATAAAAATATAATTATCAAAAATATTCCGTAATAAAATTAAACTCTATAAATGAAAATAAATGTTCGATTATTCATATAATTACCATAAACTAAACCGTGAATAAAACCCCGAAACGCTAATAAAACCACCAATTAAACCGCTAAAACGTGAATAAAACCGCGAGCCCGCGAAATAAACCGCGAATTACCACCGCAGGCCGACAGTTACTACTGTAAACAGTGAGGCTGTGAGGCTGGCCCCGTACTGTCTAATCTTCCCTACTACTGTATTAATCCTTTTCATCTGGCGCCCTTAATTCCAAGACAAATTAATGTGCTTAGCAACTCTAAATCTTAAACCCAATCCTAAAAGTCTCTTGAATCTAGTGGTACTTCTGCTTCTAATTTAAGAGGGAAGTAGAGTTATAACTTGTTATAAGAAACTTACTTATTTCATATCGTAATATACAATATTATACAGTTTAATTACAAACAATTTTTCTTAATAACATAGCGTAGAGATATAAAGGTACTTTAGTCTTGAAGGGACTTCAGATTCTCACTCCTTGTATACTGCAAATTACTTACTGATTTTGTTGATGCTCATTTTTATGTAAGAAGATGCAAACTTTTTTATCAGTAAAATAAATTTGTTAAATTGAAACATACAAATTTTTCCCATTTAGTACATACGTTCTGTTGATCATTATAGAATGTCTACCAAATCAAGATCGCAATTATATTTAGTAATGGAAGAATTTTAAAAATTAAAATTATGCCGAATCGAACGTTTCTTATGCCGTTATCAAGTCACGCCTTCATTTATTAGAGGTTATCCGATAAAAAAACGATTAACAATAATCATCCTAAGAATTTTATCAATAGAATAAATTTTAATAATAATTTCAAGCGTTGAGAAATTTTTTAAAAATGTTAAAAACTCAAAAATTAATGTATAACAAAAATAATAAACACGATAGCCTGCCCACAAATTTTAATAATGATAAATTAAGATGAAAATTGGTTTTCAGAAGATGTAAAATTTTATACTACATTAATTAATGTTTCGGCTATAAATAACAGTTAGCCATCAATAGGTGCTAAAGCTATAAAAACAATTAAATGTTAGACTAAGGAGAATTATAATAAATTATAAGCTATTATAAGCTAACCAAGTTTTTGTACATCTAAATGAATTGAACAAAAGAAATATTTCCAGACAGAAAATTAACAAGTATTGAAACAATTAATAAGTATGTAAATTAATTAAATCTAAAAGATTGATGGATCGTTAATGCGTTATTTAAATGAGTGAAGGTTACGTAAAAAATCAATTTTATGAAATTAAATTATTAATATCAAAAACTTTTTAAAGGAATCACATCTGTATAATTTAAACTTTGGAATATTTCTCCAATGAGGGAAAATTGTAATTAAATAAAGCTTTAATTTAAAATAGAAAGTTAAGCAACTACATCTGCACAGTTTAGGTGTGGATTAGCGATCATTGGTCGGTAAATTAGATACCTAATAAAATATACAATAGGAATGAAAATTGAAATTAAAGTGGTGTATAGGATGTCTGACAATAGAAATTAAAGCTAGCAATTGACGTAAATTAATGTTTTTAACAAAAAAAAAGTTCTAGAATGTTTTCATTTATACAATTAGTATTAATTAAAGAATGTTTGTGAATATAAAAGTTTTCATTTAAAAGCAATCTATATTGGTTATTGGTAATATGTAAAATCTCATAATTCTCTTTATAGTTGAAGTTGTGATTACAAGTCAAAATGTGTTCAGCCCAAGTAGATTTATTAGTGCTCTGTTATTTATAATACAACAGAAGTGTTCCTTTAATCTAGTAAAGAAATTGCGATTGGTCATACTTATATAATATTTATTGCAATGGTTTTCACCACAATGGATCTTGTAGATGCCAGACCTGCTGTGTTTTTCGATGGGATCATGGTTTTTAGAAAATGGTTTACAGATATTTAGAGGAACAGTAAAAGCAACATTAATATTCAATTTTTTGAAAGTGTTTGCTATGATGACTGAAAGTTTCCCATAGTAGGGGAGAGTACAAAAGTTGTATTTAAATGTATTTATTGTTGGAGTAAAAGTGCTAATGAGTTTTTTTCTTTTTGTCGAATTTTTTTAGTAAGAATATTGTTTATGATTTCAGCTGGAATGTGATTGTTATTGGCAATTTGGTGAAGGGGATATCATACTCTCTTTTGAACTCCTCCCTATTAAGGAGGACATTGACAGCTCTGTAAATTAATCTATGAAAAGCAGCTAATTTGTGTTGTATGGGGTTATTAAAAGAGAAATCTAGTACATTATCTGTGCGAGTTGATTTACCGTAGATACCATAAGTTAGTTTATTATTAGAGAGAATGATCAAAAGGTCAAGAAATGGTAAAGTATTATTAATTGATTTTTCATATGTGAATTCTATACTATTATGCCAGATATTGATATAATTAAAAAAGTCTTGAAACTCTAAGTTGTTACCTCTAAACACACAAAATACACTCACTGACGTGGAAATCGCAACACTAAGAAAGCGTAGGAATTTTTTGAGCAAACTTGGCAGAAACTTTTAACTACTAAAAGGTAACAACTGATTAAAATTACATTATTATGGATCAAGTGATAATGACTTATCTGACAGTTTTTTCAGTTTTTCCTAACAATGTTATCTGGTGTATATTTTGCGAGATTTTGTTCAGTTCAGTTTGTTAGCGTTTTGACTTGTGATCGTTTGTTTTGAGGGTGTAATCATGCCTAGAGTGCGCCAACGTGGAAATTACCGTTAATTAAGCGAATTTGACAGAGGTCGTATTGTTGGTTTGCGCGAAGGTGGTTTGTTGTTCAGAGAAATTGCAAATTGGCTTAACCGGAACCAATCCACCGTTATCCGCTGCTATCAGGCATGGACGAGGGAGGGTCAGGAACGCGCAGAGGAGGAACCGGGGGCGAAGAAGAACAAATGAGGTACAGGATCATCATTTTCGACTTGTGGCAACAAGAGACCGATATCCAGTACCAGATCAATTGCCGATAAATGGTTAGCTAACGAAGGTCGTCCTATAACTCTTCGAATGGTTTACCTTAGAATAAGAGCTTGTGGCTTGCAATCCTATTGGCCATATCTTGTGTTACCAATAATGGCTCAACATCGACTGTAACGTTTGGAGTTGTGTGTGTTGCGATTGCACTGGATCTTGGAGTGGTGTAGGATGATGTTTCGCGATGAATCCAGATTCTGTTTGGGGATGCATGATGGCCGTATGAGGGTCAGACCAATACGTGAATTTGCGAGACATGTGCCCCACATTGTGGGGATTATGGTATGCGGTGCTATAACTTATGAGAGTAGGTATCGTTTGGTATTCATCCAAGGCAATATGATCGCCCAGAGATATGTGAATGAGATGGCAGAACTCTATATTCTTCCATTTACTCAGCAGTTGGAAGATCTATTTTTCCAGCAGGATAATGCCTGTCCTCACATTG
The DNA here is from genome assembly GCA_024586415.1 of Phrixothrix hirtus. Lineage (NCBI taxonomy): Eukaryota > Metazoa > Arthropoda > Insecta > Coleoptera > Phengodidae > Phrixothrix > Phrixothrix hirtus. The sequence continues at coordinate 4,452 of JAHWXV010568254.1, read as the reverse complement.
ACGTTTTATAGACCGCTTTGCAGAGGATAATATCAATCTCTTGCCGTGGCCACCGCGATTTCTCGATATTTTGCCCATCGAGCATGTTTGGGACATTTTGGGGAGAAGAGCTCTTCAAGACGAAGTATTGGTTGCTTGGGACACAATACTTCAAGAGGAAATCGACCATTTGCTAAATTTGATGCCACGAAGAGGGAGGGAGCGTGTAACCAATAGGCGGGGACAACCCATTATTAATTTTTGTCCTTTTTTTTAATTTTTGCTAGCTTTTAGTAGTTAAAAGTTTCTGTCAAGTTTGGTCAAAAAATTCCCAGGCCTTCTTGGTGTTGCGATTTCCATGCCACTGAGTATATTCTATCTACATATTTGGTCCAAAGAACAACATTCTTGATATAGGGGTTGTTGTTAGTCAAGAATGCATTTTCTAGCTTATCCATAAATATCTCAGTTAACAGGGGAAATAAAGAGTTACCCATACTTAATCTGAATTGTGAACGAAAAATTTTGTATCAAATTGAAAGAAGTTTTTTTTGAGCATAGTTCAAAAAGTTTGTAAATGTTGTAAACATCGATGTATGTTAACTCGATTTTGTGGTGTAATTCATTTATTAAATTGAGAGATTCTTTATAAGGTACGCTGGAAAATAGATTCTTGACATCAAAACATAACATCATTATCGATGAATATTGTAATCTTGTTAGTCAACCAGGGGTGTTGCTTTATCGGACCGCTTGATTCTTAAACTTGCCGGTAGCTTATTTTTGTTTTCTTGCCTCAGGCTCGGTTAAAAACTCCTGGGCTTTAAGTAAAATTTTATATGTTACACTTGCGTTTATAATTATTTAAGACTTATGCTGTAGAGGACAATACTTTAGATGTTTTATTTTTATATCCTAAGCGCGCACTTAATTTAGTTACGCGTCTGAATTATATTCCAACGTAGTTTAATCTCTTCGCTGGCAGTAGCTAGTGTATGTTTTACCACAGTATTTCACGAATAAAGATTAAGATTTTCGCGTGTTAAGGCTTTTTAATAACTCTCTTGCATTGCCTTTCCCGGATGCTTTTTACCAAACACAAATCTGCATTTCAAACTGACGCATTGGTGTTTTATTTTGGAAACTTCGAGGATGCTGTCCGGTCAACTGCGATCCTGCTGGATTTCCATTGTTTGCCTTTATTGTTATTGCTACCTTATTTTAAATATCTTTTTATTATCTGAGAACCATTTGGAGTTCGTTTAGAAATACAATTATGCACAATTTCCTGTACAGTATTTTTAGAAAATTGAAATACAAGTAAAACCTATTTCATTTTTCTAATGTTGGATTTGAGTTGATTTTAATTACAATCTACGAGGATCCAACAATATATTTTGATACTTTTTTAAGAATCAATCATTTTTAACATTTTGACAAATGTACAAATTTTAAATAAATATATAGCCTGTATTAGGAACGATAAGATTGATCGGAAGTTAGTAAGCATGTTTTATATATGTTTCCGTAAATTATAAAAGCTAATTAATAAAATAAATTGCATTTATATTTAAAAAACACATAACAAAATAGTACATTAAAAAAATTTCATCAGACCTGTTTTTATCACACGAGTTCAAGTTTAGAAAACGACCCTCGTAGAGGATTTAGGAATTTTAGTAGTAATTGGCGATATTGACGTTTTGATACTTGAATATGAAAGTTTTGTCAATTTTCTATTCGTTTCCGACGTTAATAAAGTTATTTACTAATGTTATCAACCTTTTAAAATAATATATTACGTATTAAAAAGAAGGCCATTATGAACCCAAATGTGTTTCAAAATGAGCTCATTTTGGTACGCAAATAGATAAATTACAATTCGAAATCCACGAATGTGGAAAATGTTGTTGTCTATTAACTACCCAGCTATTATTTTATATTTTTATGATTTACTAGTAGTATTACACAATAAAAAACTTAAACATAATATTAAGACTAATATAAGGTTAACTTAAATCGCAAAACAAAAATTTAATTGTAAACATTTTAAAAGTATTTTTACAAATGACGTTAAACAGTTTAGTTACCAGCGTTAGTAATCTTCACCGCGTCATACACAACATAACCTATATACACACGACAAAATAATATTCCTCGGATTTATTGTGCTTACTCTTTCTACTCTCTCTAAACAATTTCACTAATGAATGTCTAGAATAATTGTCGATTCAATGTAAATTTGAATACTTCCTCAGTAAAACGTTAAATAAGCATAATGTTTGTAGCGGTCGATTGGTAGGTCGGTGTTAGGTGGTGATTTTTTGATGTTCGTTGAAGGGTACTATTGCTTCAACAAAAATACATTATTATTTTGTATTCATCTTCTTCGAAAATACAACATCACCATTTATTCTATGGTTATCATGTAAAACCACAATAACAGTTGTCATTAATAAACAGATCATAAAATTATACAGATTTTTTTGTATTACAATCACTTTTTTACAATTCGGAAAAGCGCTTAAAATAATTTTTTGGTCAATGGTTAACATTAAAAATAGGTGAAATAATGTTATCGCATTAATTTATTCTCCATTCAAATCGCACTGTGTTCAATAATGCTGATTGCCAGTTACCCTATCGTGCTCCTTGATAAGCAACGATCACGCCAGCATATAACGCATTTGATTTATGCTTCCGTTAATTACTACCGCTGTCATTATTATCCTTCTATCTTTCAATTTCTCTCTCTTTTGTATTTTCTTCAATTTATTCACTACTTGCATCAGACTTTATAGTACTTTCATCTTAACTTAGATCATCAGGGAAAATGGGAGTAAGTTCATAAGTAAATGCTTTCAAATCCTCACTGCATAACCGTTGTATCAAACATCTATGACACACAGTTCCTACTAAATAATTGTTACAAATATACGAGGCGTGTCCGGAAACTAAGGTCACAACGACTAATATTCAATGATAAAACTTCTATTGTAGCTATAGATAACTAAATTTACAGTTATACAGTGGTTATTTGTAGGCGTAATTACCGCAATTGTCGAAACACTTGTTAAGGCGGGGTGCGAACTTCAGTATCCCACAGTAATAGAGTTCCTCCGCCTGATACTGGAATCATATTGTCACTGTATTATTGATGTTTTCATGAGTTAATGTACACGTAGTGCCGTGAGACGCCGATTGGCACGTACAGTTTTGTCAATTCGTTGCAGAAGTTCATCCGATAGCACAGACACCCTGCCGCTCATCTATTCACAATGAACATCAATCATGCATTGCAAGAATGGACAGCACCACTTTATTACATGTTGTCGGCTAATGAGGTTTTCATAGACGGCAACAATTTCTTTGTAATTGGTTGCTAGTCATCGACCTCGTGCTTGGAGAATAGGAATGCTGGCGCATAATTTACATTTGGCTAAATCCGTAATTATCGCAGCTATACGCTTGATTTTCCTAGAAAACTCTACTGCCACCCAGGAGAATGGAAGGTTAACGTGTCATGTCAGTGTTGCCAACTCATGCACAAAAATATTACTGCTTCGCCTACGGGGGTTGTAACCTTTGTTTTCGGATATTCCTCGTACCTTCGGAATCTATAAACCGATTCATGGTTAGCATCAAATGCTAATGCTTCAAATTTTTGTAGTAATCTTTCAAAAGCTGTGTACTTATCTACAGCTTTCGTCCAATGTTCCGCTGCGTAACACGTCCACGATGTTATTGAATTATTTGAATATTACATAATTATATTATAGTTTCCTATATTTTTATTTATATCCCTATTGCAATTCTTCTAATTCTTATAGATGCTTTGACAACGTCAAAATTAGCAACTAATTTTTAGGTACAGTAATGTAACATCTCCAACAATAACATTTTCTCACTTTGTACATCTCCACATTGTTCGATAATCGCTATAACATTTACTTTAGAATCACTTGGTAAATATACAATACTCTTTAATAGATTATCATAAAACGATTTAAAATTTTGAGTAGTAATGGTAGCTAGCCTTCGTTCTATTAGAAACAATAAAGGTTATTCTATGAATGACTCCCAGCCTAACCAAATCTGATTCCCATTAATATCCTCAATCTGTATAATTTTCAAGTGATCTATTGGATTAAAGAAAATTGTTTTCAAAACGGTTTTAATCGGTGACCCCATTATCTCATTCTTACTTTCCAAATAATTATTTGTTATATATATATATATATATACAGGGTGTAAAGAAAATAGGATACGTTCTTGAAACGTATGGTAGGAAATCGAAAATAGAGCAGAAAATGTGGTATAATTTTTTTCGCTATCGTCACTCATTAGCGAGATATTTCAAATTAAAGATTAGGCACTCTGGCAACATTGTATTGAAATCATTTTCATCTTACTGGCCCATATTCTGTTATGTAAATAACTTTGTGCAAGAGGGACGATTTATGGTTTGTTTAG
>JAHWXV010568192.1:0-19284 GCA_024586415.1 Phrixothrix hirtus | reverse complement strand
TATATATATATATATATATATATATATATATATATATATATATATATATATATATATAAAACAAAACTAGAACACGGTTTTATAGAAAAAATCATTAGATTTTTCAATAGCCTTTGTACTTGTACGTTTCTACTATTAATTTTTAAATTAATACCAAAACCTTACGAGGTTTTTTAGAGGTTGTTAGGTCTAAAAGCTTTAATTTCTGCAAACCTACAAAATTATGCTATATATTTATTTTATGCGTAAAATCAATAGCAAGATATAGTGTTAAAGAAAATACCATGTTAACAGTACTAGGAACAACACATTTTTGGCTTTACATATTTTCTGTTTATGCCAACGCAGAGCGCCTTCCATCGTATAACGCCTCAGGATCCAGCGTTATTAGCCCAATAATTAAGACAACTCTGAGCTTAGGTATTATACATCTTGATACTATTATAAGCAATCAGTTGTTTATATTTATAATTTTGGCTATTGTAAGTAGTCCTAATAGGCTAAAATGTGTATATTTATAACCATACTAAGTTATTTCAACTAATCATAATTATTGTTTTTCAAATAAACCTAGATACCGTACTTACAAGTTCAAAATATAATAATATAATTGTAATAGATTGAAATCTAAATCGCTAAAGCTGCAAAATCGTAACTAATTAAAATGTGACACTAAAATGAATGACTAAAATTAGGTATATAGGCGTGCCACTAAAATATTATGTAATCTAGTTTGTCTAATAACTGTATTTCAGCTAACATTTTAGGGTTTACTAAAATCCCCTTTTACGGATTGATTTTCTCTACCTTTATATATCAGGTTGTAGACAAACTAATCCATCTGCACCTGTTCTACGGTTCAACAGAAAAACTAATGAAATTGTTGGATCGATCTACTTCTAAACTGATGCTATTGCCGAAGACATCAATCAAATGTACATTAGTAATGGCATGGAAAATGTATTGATCATTAATTGTTTGAATTAACTAACTGAATGCTAAAAATATTTTTTGCTCTACAAATACGTACATAACTGACATTCTTTCAGTTTTACAGGTTCCTAATTCCTTACGGTGAGTAGAAATAAATCAAATAGAATGAAATGTTGAACTATTTAAATCTAGAATTTCTTCAAACGTATCTATAGGGTACGTTTTATTAACTCACTCATAAATTTCATATAGTATTAAAAATTTATTAATTATAATACCAATGAACTATATTTATAACAAGCCGAGATACAATAATTTTAAAAATTTAAAATATCATGTAATCCATATTAATTTTCTTCCTTTTATGATAATAAAGTCAATTACGAAGCTAGTTATCACAACCAATGGTTTGATTTTTTAGCTCTTAGCCAAAATTGCATCTATGTGTAGACTGCCAATTCAGTTATATAAGAAATACTTTTGAACTTAGTTATAACGAGCGCTGATACTAAAAATATTTGTCCATTATATCCGTTAAACGCAATATTAAGAAAATTTTAATGATTAAAAAGTTTTTAAAAGGTCTTGTTTTTAAAACACCTTTATATCTTAAACTTAATATCCTTTAGATTTCACCTAAGTACATTTATTTGGCTAACTAACCGTTGGTTCAAACAATATCTAAACCATCTTCAACATCAGAAAGTAAATAGTTCTAAGAAACTAATTATCCCTTACTTCATTTTTGAAAATAGTAGATATAATTCAAGCATTCTCTTTAACGGTATAATGAATATTAAAAATTCCCGAAATTTAGTTCCTACGTTTTACGTAATAATTTGACACCGATAATCTTTAAGCTTTTCACGCCAATAATGGTTGTTTGAGATGGTATTCTGTATTATTTACAGCTATCAGAGCTGCATACTAGCTTTCTATTTCACCAAGCACGTTTTAGCGAATTTTAGGGTGTTTCATTTTATTTAAAAACAAATTCCAAAATCTAGTTGTAGACGTATTCTGTTGGTAATATGAATTGCATTAGACATGATTTTAAAAATTGTGAGTATATTACCAGTGTAATTTATAACGGGTCAAAAGCTCTTTAGTCCCTTGAAGGTTGTTAAAAACACCGTTTACACTGAATTAGCTCGTAGCTCCGACAGCCACAGTGGAGTCCAGGGGGTTTTACAGTATTACTTCATAAGAATTGAGTTATAAATTCAGGACAGCCTGGGAGAGTCAAATTTGGGTAAAAAACCCATGTTTGGACGCCACCTTATCTGGTTGCCTGTACGGAAGGTCTAGCGTAAATTAAGCGATACGAAGTCTAATTCCAACTGTAAATGCGATGCTCATATTCTGAAATACTTGCAAGATAGTTATTTATGGTACGCCACTGGCGAAGTACTTCAGAAGTAGTTCGATTAGACTTACAGTGTGTCAATGTACTCCCTACTTAGGTCTAAGATCTTCCTGGAAGAAAAGTACTATTACGCTTTATTACTAAAATTGGGCAGAAGCCTGAAATAATAAAATCGCCTGTTTTCAACTAAATTGCTATAATGGAAATAACATTACTTATACAGGCTATAAGAGCACATTCAGTTGAACAATTATTTACTAATTAAAACTGTAATAGAGAGAGAGGGACACCCAATTTAATTATTTAAGGGCTACCTGAATTAATAACAAAGTATTGACTCCATGCGTTAAAGATGGTTCAAAATTAAGATACTTAACTAAACTAATTATTTGTCTTTAGCTCTGAAATTGAAGAAGTTCTCATAATAAAACAACAAATTGTCTAACTGATACTTGATGGCAGTAACTCCCCCAGCGAGTGATTATTACGTTATAAAAATAGGTGTTTGAGGTCGGACTTCCCTTAGTGAAACTTGTTGACTTATCAGGTGCAAAGGCGTTAGTGACAGAAAAATGGACACTTACTTGTATCTTTGCGGAGATTTTTAACTTTTGTTGCGAGATTCAATGCCCACCGAAGTTCCTGAACATAGCGTGCGTGAACTACCTTCCAAATGTCCTACAACCCTTCTACCAACTTGAACGAGGATTACGAAAGCTTGACCCAATCTTTTCTTGATTTGTAAGGAGCGCAAATTCTGCTTAATTCGCCACGATTCAGGAAGTCGATAATTGCTGCAGGTAGCTAGTTCTTCATTTCATGAATGCAGGGACGACAATCGATAGCGTCACGCCTCACTAATACCTACTTGCACTTAAGAGGTCTGGTCTTAACCAACTAATTTTGTATCATTTCACCTTGAGATTTCCGTGAAAGGGGGATTTGGTAGTTGCCATCTATTTATGGAAGCACACATGTTTCCGTGAGAAACCTGATGCTGTAAATTGTTTTTACAAACGTGAACCAGGGGTTTTCACAAGTTAATTATTATAAAAAAATTGGCAGCAACCTGTAAAATCCTTATTTATAAATTTTGATACCAAATTAGTATTGGTAATTTACACATTTGTTATTAATTTACTTATATATATATATATATATATATATAGGCTCTTATAAATTTTTAACATGATCAATATGCAATAAAAAAAACAAAGAAGTTGTTTCAAGCAAATTCTTGCATACGTTAAAAACATATTGATGAAACTAACGTAGTTAACCATTGCATTTAGTATGCGAACGATGTACACGAAAAATATACTCTTCATTGATAAGTAGATAACTATACTTTATTATGAATATACTAACACATGTTAAGGAAGTTTTACTGTATTCATAATAAGAAAGGAAAATATAAATTTTAATTAATTGTAAGAGGACGAAGCAAGTTTAAATTTAATATTAGGCTATTAAATTATGTAAGACGTCCGTTATAGATACACATATTTTGTAACGACAAGCAAACAGAGGATTTTAAGAAAATTTGGAAGATAATAAGAACCTATTATAATAATGAATGTACAACAGGCCTGTAATCATGTGACCCTTGAAAGCAAAAACGAAGAGGGTAGGATTGATCGAAATTTGATAACACTAGATCGCCCAGAACAGTTATTTTAACTTTTTAGATATTATAATGAAAATAACTTTTACTATTTAAACTTCGTATGTTTTTGACTTCGTGACCATAACCATGACCTATTGTAAATGAATAATATGTTTATAAACTATGCGGTAAAGCCTGACAACGTTTTATATTAACCAAATGTCATTATAGCTAAACTGTTGCGGGGGTTTATGCTAATTACTATTCGATATTTTAAATGAGGCAGTTATCCGTAAGGGGCGTGGTAGAGGTTGATTGAAGTAAAAGTATTTAGTCTTGTAGCGAGTTTGGGATATTTACAAAATAACGTATACACATATATAAATATACAATTTAAATTAAAGTTTATGTAAAGATTCATAAGTTTTAAAGAACCACGGCAAATTAGAAGCTCATCGAAGCTTGTTACGGGGGATTTTGAGGGTTGGTTGCAATTAACGAAAATTTTATTCAAAACAATGTTAGAATGAAATAAAAAGCGTAATTTTGTTTATCCTAATCTGTGGCTTCTTTCACTTGCAATTAATTGTAAGAAACATAAAGGAATTTAAGGCGTTGGATGGCTAGGAACAATTGAGGATATTTTTACAACTACTGCAAGAGTAGATTATAAACTACAGATTCCCTGGAATCTGTCGTTGTTATTAAAGACTACACGAAAGAGGTTTATTTATTTTATGTTGTAATTAACATAATTGAGATTTAATTTGTAATGCCATTTATGGCTATTAAAGCGAGAAACACAACACGAGGTATGTTGTTTAAACAAGTGTACGAGAAGTAATTGAATTGGGGCGGTGTTTTTATATGTTTAGCACCTCTACGATAATGGAGACTGTTGCAGTTTGAATTGAAACGAAAGTGGGACGTTGCAAATTGAGCGACGTTCAGTAAGAACTAAAATACTTTTGGAAGCGTTCATGAAAAATGTACAAAATTAAAAAATGAATATTAAAAATACGTAAATATACAAGTAGATTCAAAATATGAATTAAATATACACAGCTGGCGCAAACATAAACTTTGTCACCTTTCTTGTAATGTACATAAAAGTTACAACTGATTATACCTAGAAAACCCATTAGCCAGTCAAGTTAACGTTTCGCGTTTTAAACTAATATTCCGTTAAATGTCCTGACATATTTTAACTACACGAAATACATTATTTTCCCATTACGGAAAAAAGAAATGTTGTGACTATTAGTTATCAACGTAATATGACATTTGTATAGATAGTCATTACAAAGCAGTAGAACACAAATATAGATTTTCCCAGTTTATATAATGTGGTTGTCATTGAAAGGAGGTTAATATATTTGAAAGTAATTCATTGGTCAATCAAGGATATTATAGTATTGTTTAGCTTTATGGCGATAATAAAGGTATGTAGCACATTATAAATGACATATCCTAGATCTTAATGTGTTTCATGAAATAACTTCAAATATCCGGGGTTTAAGTGCATAGAGATTGCTCATTGTTGAATCAAGACTTCGTTACATAAAGTCTTGCACTAAATCACGAAATTGACTTCAGTGATATCGTGACAAAAGGACGCGAAAATTATGACGCGCGAAAAAAGAACGCATGCGGTAAAAGGACTTAGCGGAATTAGGACGCGTGACATAAGGACGTTCGACAAAAGGACGCACTGCATAATATTTGTAGATTTCTTACTACAGTAAATCAAACGCCACTTTTATAAGGAATTACGATTTATACAGAATAGTATGATGAAATATGGTACCTACGTTCTGTCAAAGTAGTACCGGGAATTGTAGATTTAAACTGCCCACACTAGTCGGAAGTATGAAAATTTGTTGTCCCAAGTTGGTACAACTATCCTTAATTATAGCGCCAAGTTAGAGTGGAATCCGTCAACCAATGTGTTTACAACAATAGTCCCTGCCGATTTTTACAATGAGTAAAAATTTGAGCAAAGTATTTGACTTAAATTTTATATTACGAACGAAATTTCATGTGCTGATACATTAAAGATGTTACAGAAGGCTTACGGTAATTAAGCACTATCAAAAATCCGTGCATATGAGAGGTACAAGGCCTATAAGGAGGGTCCAGAGGTTTTCGAAGACTTTACTCGTGCTGGACGCCCGTTGACAAGTTTGACCGAAGATAACATCGAAAGAATGAAGGAAATTGTACTCTAAAACCATAATTCCAGCTTAAGAGAGGTAGCACGCGAACTCGACATGTTTGATTTTGGTCGACAATTTGGGCATAGGACGTGTTGCCGCAAGAATCGTTCCAAAAGTCCTGAATTTCCTTCAAAAACCCTATAGTGAGTAGGTCTCTGTGGAGATATTGGATCGCTGTAATTCTGATTCCACGTTCATGGAGAGTATCATAGATAATGAAACCGAAACCGAAAACACTACGCCAAAGCCCCTCAAAAGTGAAAGTGATGCTCATTATTTTGTTCTATATCCGTCGTACTGTGCGCTACAAATTCACTCCACAGGGTCAAACGGTCAAGAATGAATATTATCTAGGGGTTATGTGACGTTTTCGTGAGTGTATCTGCAAAAAACGGCAGGATCTGTGGGCGAATAATTCTTGGAGTTTACATGACGATAATGTGCCGTTTCACCGAGCTACAATTGTGACCGATTTTCTCGCTAAAAACTCAGCAAATGTACTTGAATAGCCACCATATTCACCAGATTTGGCACCGTGTGACCTCTTCCTCTTTTGAAAACTGAAATAGCCGCTCTCAGGTACTTGTTTTGAGCCGAGTGAAGCCATAAGACAGATATCGGCGCGTAAACTGAAGGTCATCCCGGAAATCGCCAATAAGAAATGTTTAGAAATTGGAAAAAACGATGGCATAAGTGCGTTGCTTCAAATGGAGCCTGCTTTGAAAGCAGCCCAATAACCATTTACGAATAAATGAAATATGTGAGTTTTATTTAGCAATCTCCGGGATTTTCTTGACAAGTTAGTATTTATAGAAAATTAAAATTAAATTATAAGGATATTTCAAAATAATAAACATTAGGAAGTTAATTAAAACTCTTTGAAAAGGTAAACACTAATTGTTCCCACATAAATGTCTAATTATTATGAGATTCATAACGTAAATAGTTAGAGAAAATTGACATTGACGTGGATTTCACTAAAGATCTACGACTGTATACTAACGAGATATTCCAAGTTCGACAAATACACCACCGGAATCTAATTAGATAATGCCAGTTTGGAAAGGTTAACATTATAGTGTCATTAGGTAAATTCTTAAAGTCTATGGGTTTCAGCGTATATATTCCGTGCCTCTAGGATCATAGGCGTTCTTGAATTACTTTTGAGTTTGTAAAGATTGTGTTAACGTCTGTGGAACGTCAAAAGGGCAACAACATGTTGATCTTTAATGGATTTTTTCACTAAAAGGAACGAATGATGGAAAACAAAGCTATTTGGAAGTGTGCCAGTTACAAAAATTGTAAATGTCTGGAAGAATATATACATTAGAAAAAGAAGTTGTGAAGAGTACGCCCCAAAACCAGGTTGCCGGTGCTGCAAAGTTATAAGCAAACACAGTTTGCAATTATGTTAAGTAAATGGCTCAACAAGTCGAACCCACTACCCAATCTATAGTGGTTACGGCATAAGAAGGGATCTCATTAGCTGTAGCAGGGCAGTTACCTCAACAGCTTCCCTAAAACGAAAAATACAACGGTACATCTACAAAAAGAAGTTATCTGAGCGTACCCCAGATATTTGACAGAGCTTGTTCTTCCTACTGAATATACTCATAATACAAATGGCAAACATTTCCTCTTATCGATGGCGGCCCAAGTGAGCAACGCATCCTACTATTTTGAACAGAGAGAAATCTGACATTTGTGGAAAACGTTATCACTGGTATACCGATGGCAACTTACTTCAGTAATGCCATCCCAAATTTCTATATTCTTCTTCCTAACGAAATGTAGCAAACTATCCTCGTTTATTTCAACAGTTAAAAGGATTGTGACCTACCACAATTATTGTGGACGTCTAAATAATAGCAATTAATGCTCTGCCAGCGTCGGATGTTGCTTCTTTTACTGTAGTCGGTGCTTGTGGAACATTTTCAAGATGCAGGATTACAAGAAAGGTATAGTGACCATCCTGACCTTACGCTACAATTGCAGCAATTGGTAACTCTAGCTTTTATTTCAGATTAGCATGTTACTGCAGCATTCGAAGATCTACTTGATAACTAGCTTTACATAGAATATGAGAATTTGCAGACACGTATATAGGACGCTTGGTTAGAAAGAGAGGATGAGGAGAACCGCTCGCTTCCAGGAATTTGTGAACAAGATTTAGCGCGAACAAATAATGCCGTGGAAGTATGGCACAGCACTATTTGGTCTATACTCCATATCACACATCATAATATGCGGAATTTTATAAATGGTTTGAAGAAAGAGGAAGGTTTGAATATGTTAAAAATAGAACAGTATACAATTGGCAATGTTTCGCCGCGTAAAAAACTGTGAAAAATATTGGAAATAGGATTAAAGGAATAACTGCGCAGTATGGCAACATACCAACCATAGATTATTTGTGAGGGATTGGCAACAACTTTCAGCTACAATTATAAGATCTCTGTTATATAGCTGCTAACATATAATTATGTAAGTAGAACGGATTACTAATAGGGAATATAAAAACGGTGAAAAAACAAAGAAATTTAGAACCGAAGAACAAAAAAAATATAAAAGTAACAAAAATCAAAAGCAAATTTAAATCAGAGCAGCAGAAGAGCATATAAAAAAGGTAGAAAGAAAAACAAAAATATAAAACTGAAATACTAAAAAAAAATTTAAATACGCTAGTAATTCGCTACCAGTCCTACGCCAGGATAAAGTTTGAAGGGAAATTGATTCGTAGAAGCGCCCTAATATCATGCGGCTTTTTATTTCGGGGCCTAATGACGCGTGCATCCTTTTGTTTCCGGTCCTAATATCACGTGCACCCTATTATGGCTCGTGCTCTCAGTGCCAAATAAAAAATTGTAGTAGCAGTAAGATCGCAAATAAATATATGGTGTGTAAAATTGTAGCATGTGGAGTTTGCACGGGAAAAACAACTAAAAATATGATTTGTGTAGATTTTTGTAATAAGTAAATACGTCCTTATATCGAATTACGTATAGCTCTTCCATTAAAATATAAACCAAATGCTTTTCTTTGCTTATTTACAGTTTTCACTATACTAGATGTTTTACATAATGACATTAGTTTTAGGGGTGAAAGAAGATCATACACATACCACAAGGAGCGTAAAATTAAAAGCAATACGAAAACCATAAATTGCTTGTGTAACGAGTCGCCTATCGGCGAAATAAGACTGAATTATTAATTCATTGGTATAATTATAGACAAATAGATAGACATATTGACCATTTTAGATACAAGCATTGTACATATACAAACATTGCATATATATTGCATACATGTAATGAGTCCAAACTTGAAAAAGGTATATACACATACATGCAGTGAAGCAAACAATTTTTTAAACAGAGATATGTAAATCGTTGTCAAAATATTCCTTCACCGAATAAAACGCATTACAAGATAACATTTTGAATATGAGTTTTCTAAAATGATTAATGTTTCCTATTTTTTTCATATCTTGAGGTAAGCAATTGAAGAGCTTTATCCCTATATAATGTGGATCATTTTCATAAAGTGTCACTTTATGTTTAGGAATCATCAAATCATCACGATGTCGTGTGCTATAATCATGATTTATAGAATTGCAAATAAATGATCCTAAATTTGATTTCACAAATATTAAGACTTCCTATATGTAGATAGAATGTAGTGTTAGCAGCTTTAAGTTTTTGAATACCGTTCTACAAGAAAATCGTTTGGGTAAACCAACCATATTTCTAATGACTCTTTTTGTATTCTAAAAGCACATGAGTTGGAGCTTGACAAACGCCAAACTATTATGCCATATTATATATGAGATAAGAAACACGCATTATAATATACCAATAATACATTTTGACTACAGACTTGTTTTAATCTATATAAAGCGTAGAAAATAGACGCTAGTTTAATACATATTTTATTGACATCGTTTTCCTAGTTTAATTTTTGGTCTAGATAAATGCCTAAGAATTTTACATATTTGAACGGTAAAATAGGTTTGTTATCAGTATTTATAGTGAGATCATTTCTGATATTGCTAGTCTTTGGACTAAAATTTAAAAGCACCGTTTTATTTTTGTTCAAGAGTAACTTATTGCTTTGACACCAATTGCTCAAGGCATCAATTGTAATTTGTGTATTTTCAATTACATCTTCAATTGTTTTGGAAACACTTGTATCATCGGTGTAAGATAATATACTTCCAGGAAAATTGGTGCCGTGTATATCATCGACCAATAAAATGAATAATAGAGGACCTAACAATGATCCTTGTGGTACTCCGTAAAGCAGATTGAGTTCTCCTGATCTTGTGTTGTTGATTTCCACTAGCTGTGTACGTTTGTTCATGTAAGAATGAATCCAATGATGCATTTTTCCACTAATACCCAAATTATGTAATTTTTGCAAAAGTAAAGAAATGTCAACAAGATCGAACGCTTTACTAAGATCAAGAAAAACCCCTATACATTTATTACCTTTGTCTAAGTTTTCGTAAAGTGCACTTAAGTATTGAAGAATTGCAGTGTGTTTAGATCTATCCTTAGTGTATCCGTGCTGGTATGGACTAAGAATTTTATAGTGATTTATAAAAGTAGTAATACGAAGATAAGCTAGCTTCTCTAGTATTTTTGACACAGTTGATAATAGAGAAATAGGACGATAGTTCTGAACATCGTTAGTATTGCCTTTTTTATGTATAGGTATCTCACGAGCTAATTTTAATATTTTTGGAAAAATTCAAGTAACTAAAGATCTATTGATTAAAAATGCTAATGGTAAAGTTAGAAAGTTAGCACCCGCTTTCATAATATTTGCACTAATACCATCGACTACAGTAGAATTTGAATTTTTTAGTTATTTTATAATATTAAAAATTTCGTTCTCTGTAACGGGACTAACAAAAATTGTATGTGATATACTCTCTTTAAAAAATAAAACGTTTGTTTGTATTAGATAGTTTTTGATTAAGTGTAAGAGGAATTTTAGTGAAAAATGTATTAAAAACATGTACTATGTCTTTTGGATCAGAGAGTACCGCGTTATTGTCAACAATTAGTTGATTGCATGTTTTAGGTTTAATTTTGTTGCCAATTGTTTCAGATATCATTCTCCAAACTAATTTGAATTTATTTTCTGCGTTATAAACTAATCTACCATTATGTAACTTTTTTGCGGCTTTTATTAATTTTCTATAAATATCTTTATATTTACGATAATAATTTATAATATCTCGGTTAACGCTTTGCTTCGTGAATATATACAAGAATTTAAGTTTCTTTGACGATATAATGATTCCCTTAGTGATCCAAGGTTTTTTTGCAAGTATTACTATAATTTTTTACTTTAGTTAAGGGAAAATCAACATCAATACAGTACCTCAAGATATTAATAAAAGTTTGAAATCCATTATCTACAGTTCCTGTTGTTAATACATCCGTCCAAGATTCTTGACTTAGATAATTTGTAAAGGTTTGATAATTATTGTTACTGAAAATTCTTGTATAGCGATAATTATTACTTATATATAATATAGCTGACCTACATAACATAGGTACCAAATTTCACAACGTGCCTCCGCTCTTTAAGTTAAGCAAACATAATTCGATTTGTTTACTGTAATAAGTTGCAGAACAAGGATATTGGCCTTTCAATAATTGAGAGAATTTACTAATAACAATCTAGAACAATGTATTTATTAACAGCTGGCAAAAATAGTTACAACATATTAAGAAAGTGAGTATAGATGCGATAATTTCAAATACAGAAGAAATGTAAATCGCTTTTTAATTGTAATATACTAGTGTTATTTGAACAAATTTAATGGACAATTCCTTGTAAAGGTAATCTAAGCACTTATTTCAAAACAGTTTCCCGTTACATTTTCTTCAGGTAGCTAATTAATTTATATAGTCATTTGCATTGACTTGAATATCTCAACTACATTATTACAAATTCTTTTAGTATCTTTTTTCTAAAACTTCCTTCGAAGCTGCGAATAATTAACAATGTTTAAGTACGTATTTAAATTTAGCTGGCGTGTAGATTCATTCCCCTTAATCTATTTTTCACTTTACAGCTTTTAATGCCATATTGAAATTTTAACTGCATAATTTCTACATAGCTATTGCAGATGTGTGCAATTTTATTAACATATAGGCACCAGTCAGTCAAACACAGTGTAAATGTATACAATGGATCACGAAATTACGCTAAGCCCTACAAATAATATTTTTGGAACGTTCTGTTTTCCACGTACACAATTACAATTTGTGTTTTAGTTTTTATTATTAAAACACTGGCTGGTAAACACTATAAAACGCATTTAGTAATAACGTAGGTCTTTTTAGTGACGTATACCAAGATATCGATTAATGACATTTAATGAAAGATACATCATACAGCCTTGCTTTTATGCGTTTGATGTAATAGTTAGAAAAACACGTACAACTTACTATAGAAATATTTATTTATAACAGCACTTCCTGTTATACTTGAAAGCATAATGGTCGACTCGCCATTATTCAGAAAAAGAAATTTGTGGTATTCATATTGCTTTTAATTTTATGCTCATTGATGTGTCTGTACGATCTCCTTTCGTTGCCTAAAAGGAAAGTCACGTTAAGTTAAACATCCTGTATAATGCTACTAATCATTTTCAGAAAACAATTCCTTTTCTAAAACACAAAATGATATCATTCTGAACTTTCGCGCTCAAAAAATTCAGCTGTGCTACATAGTACCCTGTTATAGTTAAAATGACTGCTATAGCCTTTTAAGGGCATTAAGTAATGTTTACTGCTAATTGTCCTTCTTATTCCTGTTTATTCTGTAAAAACTTGAAATTATTGAGATAAATTAGCTACTAAAAACATTAGAAATTCATTAGTCATCACCTATCAAAGTACGCATTTGTCAAAATAAGTATAACCTCAAACATCAAGTTAGCTTTGAGTTCTGAACTTGCGGTATTGTCAGGTCACATGAAGCACCAATTATGCACGTTACACGTAAATTCGAAAACAAATATAGAGTCATACTGAAAATAGAAATGAGGCCCGTAGACGTACGTCTAACACTAATAGGCAGTTTAGTAGATGGTGAGCTCAGAATGGAAACGTAAGGGGACTGTTTGTTTGTGAATAAAAAAATCACGTGACACCAGTCCCTTTTAAATTTAAGCTTTAGCTACACCATAAAACTAAATAAAATTCCGATGACCAACAAAAGGTATGTATATTATACAAAATGAGTACGAGAGCGGTCTGAAAACTAAGGTAAGTAGTACAAAAGGAGCTACTTTATTCAAGTTTTTAATTTTACCTTTGGACATCTTCCCCTTTTAACCCGACGAACTTGTTCCAACGATGTCTAGGTCGTTTAATGCTTTCACTATAACAGAACGAATCAAACGCCTCAAAATAATCATTTGTTCCTACAATCAGTTCCTCATTAGATGAAAATATCTTTCCACTTAGACATTTTGTCAAGTTTGGAAACAAGAAAAAGTCAGATGGAGCTTAATATTGACTGTAAGGTGCATGGAGAGGTATTTTGAATCGTAATTCAACTAATTTTGCTGTGGCAATTTTCGATGAATGAGCTCGTGCATTGTCATGATGAAACAACACGCTCTTTCCTGCCAAATGCTGTTGTTTTTCCGTTAATTTTTCAACAAGGTGGATTAATAACGACGCGTAGTACTCTCATGTGATTGTTTTGTCCTTTTGCAGTTAATCTATAAAGATAACACTACTAGCATCCCTAAATACGGCAGCCATAACCTTGTTAGCTAATTGAACCACTTTTGCTTTCTTCGGTGCGCTGCGGACGGGTTGTACCCATGGTTTGGTTTGAATTTTTGTTTCAGGGGTATAGTGGTGTATCCCCGTTTCGTCATTCGTAACAAATCGATGTAAAAATTCGGTGGAATTTTGCTTAAAAAAGGAGAAGCAGTACTCACAAGTTGTTACGAGCATTCGTTTCTGGTCTACAGTTAGCAGACACGGCGCCTACCTTGCTGACAGCTCTCTCATACCCAAGTATTCACGTAAGATATGACACACGCTTTTTAGGTATACCTATAGTGTTTGCCATCCACAGGCACCTTTTGTCGACGATCATTTAAAATAACATGATGAACTTTGGTGATCATATTGTCAGTGGTAGCCTCTTTCGGATATCTTGGTCTTGTTCCATCTTCGGTATTCGTACGCCAACATTTAAATTCATCCACTCAGGAACGAACTGTCTTAGATGATGGCACAGATTCGTCGTGAACATTATCCAACTCTTCTTTAATTTCTTTGGGTCTTTTCCCGGCGATATGGAAGTGTTTAGTCACGGCACGAAATTCTCTTTTGTCCATGTTCACAAAACAACATAACAGGTTTACTTTACATAACTGTAACAGACAAAGGGCGCAACGTATTTGGCTGAAACTTTGACAGCTGTCTTATAATATATAACAATATTGATAAATGACACATATGCGTAGATCACGGCGCCATCTCAATGTTAGTTACTTGACTAATCAGACCGTCCTCGTAGTTAATATTGCGATTTTGTCACTTCTTCTACAGTGAAGTAACCCAAAATGTACTTGACTGACACACTACAAGAAGATTTACTCTATTTAGCTATTTGTCTTACATATATCACCAGAAAAATGTTAGATCATCTTTACTATTTACAACCTACCACAGTTAGAAAACTAAAAGGTTCATCTATGAGTATGCAAGTCAGATACGAGCTGGATGCATTTTGGGATTTTCAGCAGGATAGAGTTAGTTACAATAAGCTTACTGGTTTTTTAAAGATGTAAAATGCAGTATTACCTATATCTATGTTAGAATAAGCCCGTTTTGTCCAGAAAATATGCGTACCAATTTCGCCATTATATCTCGTTTTGTATGCTCCTTCTGCATAAATTATGAAGCGACGATGTTGTCATTATAACAAACAGCTGTTCATGTTAACAAATGAACTTGTAACATCTAAAAACAATCGATTATGATCCATAATTTGGAGATTCTGTGATTAAAACGTCAGTGTCGATCATTTATCAGACGCTATATACTCGTAATGTTACTGAGCTTCTCCTTTTGGTGCATGTATCGAAAGAAAACCTAAAAATTTCTTCAAATCTGGGTTCTAGCTAAATGAGAAAATTAATATAATTATCGATTTATCCATGAACCTAATATATTTTGACGAAAAATACTATCAATGGTTGATTGAAAGTGTAAAATTTAATGTTAAATAATTTCTGCTTTGCGAGGTAATCCCTTCCTTACTTACTCTACATCTTAATATTTATATTCTCAGTGAACCATACTTAAGAGATATTGTCAGGTTTTGTTGGCGTCCCACGCCAATATTTAAATTTACCGCCGTACCTATACGGTAAATGCATGGTTGTTAGCACTACGGTGGCGAATAAATTAACACTCTCGCCGCCACTTGTATCGCTAGAGATACACTCCGTATAATGCATATGTGTATTGCTAGCGATACACTGACGTGACTTTGTTTTATTTTCTGTGTATCCTTAGCGACATACTTTACTATTAATTTAGCATTGTAGACTGATTCTCATAGTCTGGCAAGAGATCAAATACATATATATATATCTTTGATGTGCTGTAATTGCTTACTCAAATAAAATCGTCCAAAGTTAATTATGGTAATTTATTATTTTGATATATGAAATTGTTTTTATAAATAAAATTATATTACTAGAAAACGTAAATGAATGCAAAAAAAATATGGAAGTTTGTCCAATCTAATGGTTCCCATTAAAGCATTCACGACAGTAGTGAGGGTTTCCGTTACATTTGTCGCAAACCCTAACAACTTGTTCAGCAATTTTTTTCTTTCCCTCTACTGTTTTGCCATATTTTCGATAAAGCTTATAACAACTGATACAGCGAGTTCGCTTCTTTGTTGAATGAGTTATTAGATCATGAGAAGGAAGATTTCGTTTACCACTAGTAGGTGGCCGTTCTTGACTTTGATCTAATATAGCAGTGACTTCACCACTTTTTGCCGAAACTCTGTTATTATTATTGCTTTCTCTTGGCAATTTTTGCAGAATATAACGTAGGAATTTACTAAACTCGATCCCCAAGGAACTTCAATTAGTAGTTTTCCATATCATTTTGTACATCGCCTGAGAGCAGTATTGTAGGACGACAATTGATCACTTACGTCGGCGAACCACTTTCCAGAGTCTTAATCCACAACGCACGTAGGCTTAGTTTTTCCTCTTTGACCTTTACCTTTAACTAGTATAGTTTCACTACCAAGACAAGTAGTTGATAGCATCCTCACGTCATGTTGATCACGCCATTTTAGTACTGTCAGTCCATCAGGTGATTCCCTTGCAATAAGTTCGCCTTTTCTTAATTGCGCAATTTTTATATCATTTGGAATATATTTCCCGTTTTGTCCCAGAGTTCTAACAACATGTGTATCTGCGGTAAGAAGCCTATGTGCCAATGACAAATTTGTATAAAAGTTGTCAAGGTATAAAGTTACACCTTGATTTAGTAGGCCTGTTACGAAACCCATAACAATGGGCGCGTTTAAGGAATGCAACTGTTGACTCTCAACGCATGTTTATACTCAGCTTGTTTCATACTGATAAGTTGCAACGGTTTTAAATTCCCTAAATGATTTTACCGCAGCTAACTAAAACATGAATCTACTCTTTTCTTAGCTCGTACAAACTGGTAGGTTATATAGACTATATATGATTATAGGTTATGTTAAGTGACATTAATAGATAAAAATGGCTACATTTATGACATGTTTATATAAAATGTAGTTATATATTGTGATTTTAATTAGTAAACATGGCTGAAGCATTTATGTTGGAGTATTCTTATTTGAAAATGAAATTAATTTAAATAATGCAATTGATTTGATTCCATAATATTTTTTTAATCGATGGATTGCGAAATTTATCAATTCGTTTAAGATATTCATCAAGAAATAATAATGTTGCTTTGTTATCCCAACAGAGCTTTTTTCTCGCTGAACATTTCTATTTTCCTTAACATTAATATCCCTTCCTTTCCCTAATTCTTCTACATTATATTTTTGTGAACGGCAACTTGTCTGAGCTATAAATCCAATTTGTATTTAAACTTTAAATGTCAACACCTAATAAAATATTCACAGATGTCGATTTTTAGTATATTTTCATGATTTACCAAACTATAATTAGGAAATATCAACGTTTTTGGAATGTGTGCCATTTATAACAAATATAAAATAGCGTTTTCAAGTATCTAACAATAAAAGAAATATTAGGCACCTTATTAATTTGCTGACCAAATACAATAGAAAATGCTATACTGGCAAAATTATGCGACAGTTGAAAGTCAGCACTTGCTCAGCGCACTCGTTTAGGGAACCGTTGTCACTCAACTCTCTCAACGGCTGCCAACAGTTGTATTCCCTAAACGCGTCCAATGTTTTCAGTTGCTGGATCATTATTTTCAGTCGATATATCTTTGCCTATGTAAATAGAAAAATTCCAAGTGTAGCCATTACTTGTGCACAGTTTATATAGTTTGATACCATAGCGGCGCCTTTTTGAAGGAATGCATAGCCTGAAACTTAGCCTTCTTCGCCATGGAACTATAGTTTCATCTATGCATATTTTTTCGCCTGGGTTGTAACTAGTGCGAAAGTTCTCGACAAATTTGTTTAGGATATTTTCAACCTTATAAAATCGATTTCCAGGAGGGGCTGGGTCATTATATGAAATGTGCCAGAATTTTAGTAATAGTTCAAAGCGGATACGAGACATAATTTGCTTTGACAATGGAAACGAATACAGCTCACTTTTGCTCCAATAGCCCATCCAACCATGTAACCAACAAATTTTTGCTTTTCATTGGCATTTGTTGGGTACTAATTATGTAAGCGAGATCTCAGATCGAGATCTTCCATATTTATTAGCATTTGTGTTATGTCTAGATTAGTGTGGTCGACCATTATGTTTATTATATCTCTGGTGAAGAACAATGAAAAATAGTCAACTGGATCTGCCATTGCCAACATTTCACTAAGTGTTGCATTCATTTCAATCTGACCGGTTAATTGAAACTCCTTTAGGTTTCCGGCAGGAGCGGTCCACAAAATTTTAGAATAATTAGGCTGTACTGCAATTGCATCCTCTTGCGTTTGAACTAAAGGTGGTGTTGGGTGCCTTGACTTCGATTCTTCAAATAGGCAACTACTATGCTCTGAATTTGAATCTGATTGATAGTTTCCCTTTGGAGCTTTTGGACACTTTGAAGCAGGTTCGTGAATATCTTCCTCTAAATCCAACTTAATTTGTTATCTCCAATATAATTTGGATCTTCGTCTGAATCATCAATCTCTTCATAACTCATATCCAACACCTCAGCGAGCTCAATATCTATTAAATCCATAGTCTTAGCACTATCAAAGTCTTTACACTACTTATATGAACAAACTTTTGTACTAATATGGCTACATCACTTCAGGTAAATTGGTGTTGCGCCTAGAACAATAGAAAAATTTAAATACTAGATGTATCATTAGCGGCATACAATCTATTAATTATAACAATAATTTAATTGCCTCTCGTATTACATAGAATACATAAAAATAAGAAACTATACTTACAAATTATAAATAGCGTATACGTGGGCGATCTAACAACAACAAAATAATTCTAATATCGAGGTTATGTCGAAAACATAGAGATTGGGATGGTTAGAATTGAAACAGGTCAAACAAGCACGTCTATGGTATACAATGAAATCGTATATTAACCTAGAACAATTAAACAAATTAAATTTTAATAGTGTAGCGTTGACGACAGACTCGTCCTGGAAACAATTTAAAGAGTTTCGCCCTTCATGTATCGTATACGATACACAAAATAAAAACAAAGCAGCAACTTATAAATATTATAAATAAAGGTTAATATATAGCTTGTGTACAAATAAATTATTTTGCTAGCGGAATTTTATTAAAAACTCAGTTGGCCTGGAGAGGTTAGATTTAGCATGACAGCGTGGCGGCGCACTATGGAAAATAAGAGAACTTCGCATATCAAAAATGGTTTTTACTAATGTGGCTATTGTCATACTTTTTTCATTTTATTTAATAGT
>JAHWXV010568149.1:0-12150 GCA_024586415.1 Phrixothrix hirtus | reverse complement strand
TATTTTTGATTTGCTACCACCTGTTACAAGGACGAACGATATTTACTTTACACCCTGTATATATATTTTTTATATGTATATCCATGATTTTTAAATTTTTGAAATATATAAAAAATATAACTAAATACATTAGAATATAATTAACTATACTTAAAAATTTAATTATTATAAATAAGTAATTTGTTATGCCTGAGAAATGTTTGTATTTTCATGGAAATGCAGATACTAAATTCAACTAACACGCAAACATGAGTGATCGCAACTGGTGTAGAAGACCGTGTTATTGAATATCTACTGAACACATAATGCAAAAGCAGAACCATCCGAGCTAAGGATTCCTTGAATGACTACCTGCAGCTTAGAAGAACAATAACCTATTGTACTTATTCACAGAAATAATTTAAAACAAGTACCTACCCGATCTGTGAGACAGTAGTGTGACCACTGCAGGGTTAATAATATGCTAAAGTAGTAAAACCAAAAGAATTTTGACCATATATAGAGCAACAACTTGAGACCTTTTATAATATTGCTATATTTAATGCCTAATATCTTCAATTTACAAATTATAAAAATTAAGGTTAGCTTATTTTGGTTTCTAGGTATTTATTCAATTTACCAATAGATAGTGCACATCAGGGAAAGGTAGGCAAATTCGTATAGTCAAGCATGTTGGTATATTTCCCTTTTCACAAAATCTACATCTTAGGTTTATTCCATGTTTTTCTGGAAGCCCATTTAGCAATAGTATGCCTCTGTTAGTGTTAAGGGAAAGGTACACGTTTAATTTTTTATTCAAAATTGTTTTATGCAAAATTGTACCACTTTGGTCCAAAATAAGTACATCATTCATATTTAATTGAATCTTTTTATATAATATTATTCTATATGATTTTGAATTTAATTAAAAAAATATGCTTTACATTATATTTGCAGTGAATTTTTATAATGGTTACGTTAATATAATCATAATGTATAAGCCAGCCTTTAAAGCATGTGCCATTGCAAATGCACTTATATACCTGTATCATATGTTATTTTTTATAATACCTGCTAATTATTTGCAATATAAGAGAAATAAAATTAAATATTAAAACAGGCTACCTGATATATTCATAAACGCTAGCAATTAGATAGCAACTGTTGTTTACAAATTGTAAATAAATGTTACAGTAATTAAATCCATTACCTAATAACCTTTAAAACATGACATGTTTTTATGGTTGCTGCTAACAAAACCTTATTTTTCTTTTCAATTAATGTTTTGTTACTTTTATCATTTTCGCTAACATAAAAATAGTTTTTAAAAATAATAGTAATATTAAGCAAAAATCAACAGTGATTTAATAATTGAAAAGTGATTCAGTAATACAAAAATAATCTAGAAGTCAAATAATAATATAGAAATGATTGAGCAATAATGTAGTAGTACGGGGAATATTCAGCAATAAATAAATTGTTAGATAATTAATAATATGATTATTAACAATAAATTAGGTATACAAATTTTTGAAAAGTGTTGAACACTTAAATCCAGCATTGCCTAGAAATTTTGCTAAAAGAAACAAGTTTACAGCTATATAAGTAATATTGCATTTAATGTATAAAATTATAAATACCACATACCTCTCCACTCTGTTTAGTAACACCATACTTCTTTAAATTATCATCGCTAAACAATTGGTACTCTCGTAATTCTTCTAATCCTCCTAACAATGACTGATGGGTATGCAATGAAGAAGTTGCTCCTCCAGAATTTAAAAAATAACCTGGTGGAACTCCACCAAAATAATAATCAATCTTTTTAAGTCGTAGAAGTGCACTACTGTCAATGTTTTCTCTTATTTCTGTCAAAGCAGGACCATTTCCTATTCGTAACACTGCAACATCTTGACGCGATATCTTTCTCCAATCTTTTTCTGCAGATACTCGTGTTTTCCCACCAGTATTATATTTTTCTTTTGTTTTTAAAATAATATCTTTATGATTGGGATAATGCACTTCATATTGAATGTAACCATCATTCAGTGTGATAGCTATGTAATTTTTCTAAAATTTTTACGTTTAAAAGATGAATACCTTGGATTAAAGATAACTTACCCGTTCAGAATCTGCAGCTAAGAACAAAAGAGCATTTTCATCAAATGTTCTAAGTGAAAATTGTACATTAAATTTGCCTGGATTGGCATATTTTTCTTGTTTATCTTTAGAGATTAATGCATAGCCATTGCCTTTGTAAAAGTCGTAGCTACTTTCATAGGTTAATTCATTATTCCTACAATGTTTTTAAATTACTAGTAACCACAACAACAATTAACAAAAAATCTGGTGTGAAACATTAAACAATTTTCTCTTTACTTCCTTATATTAAATTATAATTATTTATGTTAATTAAAATACATAATTTATAATAACTACGCTGTTTATTTATTCTTTACAATCATCATTTGGGGTTCCTAGCTAACATTTGGAAATTCATGCAAGCAAATTTTATCAATATAGAATGAAAACTATATCATTGTATTACATAATATGTAAAGGGTTAAATAATCAAAGTAATCAGATTGAAAAATGTTTATTTTATAAAAAGCCTACATTAATAAAAAAAAAGTATCATTTTTACTTACCTTATACATCCCAAGCATTGTCCTTGGGTTGTATGAAAATTCCAAAGACCTATTCTATAATCATCAAAAATTATGTCACGTATGCAATCGGGAATTCCAATTTGAACATCGGGAGAATATCCTACATTTAAGAGATTTGATCTACCAGCTTTAAAAATGACAGTGCCATTTTCAGATTTATTCTTTATATGTTCTTTTCTAGCAACTTGCCCGTCTTTGCCTGTAACAATCATCTCTGCATATTCACCGATCCTGAAAGTTTGTGTAATTATATTATGATGTAACAATTAGTAGGTAACCTTTTAATCTTGACCAAATAAAATTCATTTTGCAGAGGAGCATGTTCTAATAGATTGACATGTTGTCCTAGCTGCCATTCAAATTGTAGACTGTTGTCAATTATTTTTAAATTCATATATTGATTGTTTGAATTGTTCAAATACATCAGCGAGCGTGTGCTATTAGGTTCATTAGTGACAGTGTAATTGAATTTTACTGTTAATCTTGTAACTAATGTTGGTGCTAAATTACTTATAAAGTATGTGCGGGAGCATGTCGGTCCTGTTAATGAAATTCGAATCTAGAAAAGATGGTATACAAAAAAATTTCAAAAAAAAAACATTTAACAAACCCCTTCGGCGGTTTTCTTGGCATTTTGAATTTTTGCTTTAAGTTCCTGTAGTTTTAAAGCAACTGAATTATTCATTATACGAAATTGTTGAAATCGAACTGTGTTTTCTTTTATAGTATCTAAGTAGGTGTGATTTTTTCCAAAAATATTTTTTAATTCTTCTTTTGTTACAGAAATTTGATCCTGCAATTTTCTGACTTCTGAAAATTGTTTGTGTAAAGTTAAAAATAAAAATTTTAATTTTATATTATTGTAAAACTTACCATCCGATGTTGTAAGATTTAATAATCTTTCATATGGTTTTACAAGTTCGTACTGTTTAGAAATATCAATATTCATAGCCTGCCTATGAATGTCTTTAATTCGATTTGTTTGTTCGATAGCATCGGAAATCAAATTTTCAATTTTTTTCTTCTGTGATTTACTTAAACTATTTTTTAAATCCCTCAACGCATTATCTTGTTCCCTATTCTTTAGTCCATTATTCCAATTATTTGAATCTACTGTATTAACTTGTAATGTTAAATTGTCCTTCCGTTGCTTTATTCCTTAAACAATAAATGTTTATTTTGAAAAATATTTAATACTTTAATCTCTACCTGAAAGAGTTTCTTGTAGATGTTTGATGCGTATTGCAAGCCGTTCAGAGTCTGCTAAAGCAATTGAAGAATTAACTGCAATAGAATCTTTTCCTGCTGGTGATAACATATCTAGAGCAGTATTAATTTCAAAAACAGCTTCGTTCGCTAATTTGTTAGCCTCTTCAACAGATTTCTTTATATTAGCATATGCTTCGCTTGCTTTAATTGCATCAATTTCTTTCCTAGACAAATTGAACAATCTAAAATAGAAATTAAATTAAAAATGTGAAATATCAGGATAGAATTAATTACTTTGCATATTCTGATGCATTTTTTTCTAAGTTACGGACATGTTGTAACACAGGTTCAAGGTATTCAGTTGAATCAATGTCAAGAATGTCATAATTTTTTAATTTTTGTATTAGATCAGGAAACTTAGAATCATGTATTAAAATATCATAGTTTTTTTGTGTATCTTCCAAAATTTTATACACTTTATCTATACTACTTTTTGTTTTGTTTAAATCATCATTTAAGTGTTCGCTTGTGTTTTTTATGCTTTTAATTGTGTTTTCTAGTTGATTCAAATGTATTTCATTGTCTTGATTTTTTATATGAACATCATTGATTGTGCTTTCAATTTTAGCAACAACTTTTTCTAAATCTTTCATGCGATTGTTTAGTTTGTTTAAATTAAGTTTCAAGTCTTGAGGGTCAATTGTAGGCTTAGATATCATTTGATCTACTAATCGTTTTATTTGTTTGCATTTTTGTAAAACTTCTTTATTTGGATGTTTTATACTTTTTGCAATGCTATCAATTTGACGTAAAATATTACGAGCTTCTTTTATAGCTTCTTTTGTACTAAGGTGCGACTTGCCAAAATTTTGTAACATTTTTATGAGTTCTTGCAGTTGATCTTTGCTTTGGCCTATATCACTGACAATATCTTGAATATTTTTTAATGAACCTTTGCTTTCTTCTAAAATTTTTTCTGGGTTTCTTTGTTGT
Organism: Phrixothrix hirtus; assembly: GCA_024586415.1. Classification (NCBI taxonomy): domain Eukaryota; kingdom Metazoa; phylum Arthropoda; class Insecta; order Coleoptera; family Phengodidae; genus Phrixothrix; species Phrixothrix hirtus. Next base: position 7,300 of record JAHWXV010568149.1, on the reverse strand, counting down.
AACCTTTTTTGAAGATTATTTACTTGATCTTCAAGTTCATTAAGACTAGTGTTTGAAATTAATTTTTGGGCTTGACTTTTATTTTCTAAATGGGTTACTAATTTATGATTTAAATAATCATATTTATTTTCAATCATTTTTAAAGTCTCCCAGGGAGGTTCTAATGTACCATTTTGTAAAAATTGAGTATTAAGGTGTAATAAACCTGATAATAGTTCTACATCGTCTAGTAGCCATTGAGTGCACTGATCACATGCTATAAAAAAATGTAAAATGTAAAACTGAGATTATTAATGTATATTTTGTTTTAGTCATAATACTTACGTGTGCATTTAAAGTTTAATAAAACATGTCTAGGTTTCTCACAATGAGAACATTGCTTTCCTACAATTCCCAGCTTACAATCACATTGACCAGTTTTTGTATCACATTTATTGCTGATTATACCTTCAACATTACAGTTGCAAGGCTGACAACTTCCTCCAGTGATATGTGGTTGACCGTAGAATCCGACACTACATTCATTGCAATTTGCACCAGAGTAACCTTATCATATTGCATTATATTAAAAATATTATAAATTTCTAATTTATAAATAAATAGAAATAGGTACCTGGTTTACATTTGCAAATAAATTGATTTCTTTTAGGTAACTGTTTGCATTCTTTTGCAAAATTTTGATCTGTTGATGGACATGGACAAGGTTCACATTTTCCAACCATAGGATTACCATAATATCCTTCAGCACAATTTTCACAATATCTACCATTTGTGTTTTCTTTACATTGCTAAAATAGGTAATATGTAAAGAAATTTTAATACAATTTTAACAATCTACATTTCAATTTTTGACATTAGCGTTAAAACAAATTGTGCTATTTTGTTTATAATTCCAACTTTTAAAGATTGGAGTAGAATTTATCTAACTTACACAAAGGCAATTTGGCTATCAATTTGGAAAAATATAAATTTTACTATATTTTTATTAATTTATTTGAATTACTCTGTTAATAAAAAGTCTTTACACAAATTCTACGAAAATAAAAGCAAATATGAATAAGCATTCTGAATTCGAAATTTTTAACAAATTTAAAAATTTTTTTAGGGGTTTGCTTTTAGTTTAGGCATTTTATTCGAAATTGCTTGTTTATTATAATTTCCCTATTAAGTTTGGTCTAATTCAGTTATTTATGAAAACTTAATTTAAATTATATTGAAAACTGCATTTGAAGACATAATTAGGATTTTGTTTTTGTTTTTCGGTTAAGACTTCGGGATACAGAAATTCTCTGGGTCCTCTTGGCTTCAACTACTGTCGTTATTTCACCATGCCTATTAGAATTTTGTTAAATCAGGAGAAGTTCCACCACCAATATGCCAAACATCACATTGTCACAGGTCCTACAATTTTACTTCGCATCCGAGAAGAAGGCATGTTTTTAATTTATCTCTGCTGAACAATTTACCAACATAGATTGAGTTTGAACCCTCTTCCATTGAGTCTAGAGGCAAACATACTAACCACTTAAATTGTATCTTGTATTTGTGTACTGGTAACTTTTATTATTGTAAAAAAATTAAAAGATGTCAAATAGTGAAGAAAGTACCAAAAGCAATGCTCCTTCGGAAAGTGGAAGCTCATGTAATAGTAATGAATTAAGTTTTGTTGCTGAATTTCATGATCTTGAGAGATTGTTCAAACAACAAAGATATGACAATGTTGACAATAAATGTCTACATTTTGTTGAGCAATCAAGACTATTATTAGATAGATGCATAACTACTGAAGATGAATTTGTATAATTGTGTACTGAACTTGATAAAAAATTTATAATACTATTGAAATGAAATATTAGTTGCAATGGGCACGAAAGTTATTTGACCAAGAGAGAAAACATTATAGTAAAATTGAAAATAAATGAGATGATAAAATGAGTCATGCTGCAAATATTCTTTTTAATAGTCAGAATCATTTGGCTAAGGACATAATCTAACAGCTTACATTTCTCAATACTGACAGTTATTGGAAACCCCTAACTAATTAACTGTAAACAAAGATGGCCTTATTATGGGAATTTTTGTGATTGAGTCAATTCCTAGTGGATCATCAGCACCTGCGGCTGAACAACGGGTACTACCATTGATAATTTGTGGCAACAGGAGAGTCCTAAATTTAATATTTCTAAATATCTCCATAAACATTAATTCCAAAGTAAAACCATAGTGATCCCAGAATTTTGTAATCCTTGCAATAAACATATACATTTTGGGAAAACAGTTTTAAAATGTAAAGATTGTCAGGCTGTTTGCCATCCTGCATGTAAAAATTTTCATCAATTGTTGTGTGTTTTTATGGTTAATATGCCTCAAAAAGGATCTCTGGGTATTATTGCTAAGTTTACTTCCACAATGGCACCTATGGTTCCTGCACTAATTGTACATTGTGTCAATGAAATTGAATCAAAAGGATGTTATAGTTCTTAAAGAAAAATTATTAAAGGGAAAAAAGGCAGTAAATTTAAGTCAAATTGATATTGATGTAATTTTCAGAACTGCGAAAGATTTTTTATGTTCATTACATTAGTTACTCGTATATGTTGTAGAAAATTTATGCATGCAAATAGATACAGCTTCAGTTTTACATCAACTTATTTCTGAATTATCTCAGAGAAATAGGGATATTTTAACATATATGATTGGACATTTAAAATGAGTTGCAGTATATCCAAACCCAAAATGATTATGATCCAACTATTGTTGGTTATTCATGAAGCAATCCGAATCCCACTTGTATTTTAAACATAGCTAGTCAACAATGTGTAATAGTGGAACATCTTTTTAATTTATCGTCAAATTGTTGGTTTAAATAATGATAATTATAAGTCCTCAATGATTAAAATGCCACAAACACCAAGCATGGATTCTTTAGTAAATTCACGACCTCGGGGTGTGCTTAGTCCTTATGGTAGTATTAGAAGTACTAAAAAGAAAATCAAAAGAATTTTTCGTCGCCTTAATCCAATAAAATTTTGGAAAATGGCTAGCATTTCCTTAATAATAAATATATACAGGGTATTTCACAAATATGTGCATTACAATAACAGCATACATCTTTGTATGCATGATAAAATTGCATAGTTTTTAAAATAATTTCAATTAAAGTTTTCGGTCCATCCTGACTTTCAAGTTAGTTTATTGTATCTAACAATAAGTGACTGCCCAACTGGAAGTATCTAGCAACAGAATAACACACATGATTTCACACATTTCAGCCATTTAAAAATAAAAGTTTAATTATCTTCCTTAATTGTGCACATTTAAAATAAAAACGAGTTTTTATTTAGATTAAATAAATTAAGTTTTACACAAAATTTTTAAATAATCTTTGTGCTAATGTAATGAAAATTGAAATCATTGTCTTTTTAAACCTAATTTGCATTTTGATAAATGTCCTAATGTTTATTAATATTTACAATCATGTTGCGAATAATTTAAATTTTGTGAACATTTTGACATAATTTGTATGAAGTAACATAAATATAAATTAATGTGGATCAAACAGGCTTTAATTTTATATATAACTATTGAAATTGAAACCTATGTCAATTTTAGATATTTAACAAAAAACTTATTAATAAGTATTTTACAAATAATTTATAATTAATAAGAGTTTTATAGAAAAAAGCAAATCTAGAAGATTTAAAAGAATCTATTTTATTATCTTCTATTGCAACAGCTGCCAGTCATGCTCTTGATAAGTAATGCATGTAACATGATATTTTGTAAACAGGAACAAGGTGGTATGTATTTATGTTTTTAATCACATTTCATAGTAAAGGGTTGTATTCATGACAGATTTTTATGCAAAAATTTATGACAACTTTTTTCTAGTTGCAGTAAAAATGTTTATAGATTTGTGTTCATTAAGGACCCATGTACTCCTCTGTAAAATGATGCTTCTTATATTTGAGATACCATGTAAAAACGTTTTTGAGATTATTCATGTACAGTTCTTATTTTCATTCCTTGAATGAAATTTACATTATGTTTTCTAAAAGTGATATTAAAAAATTTACAATGTATATTTTCTATATTAATATTGTGGTGAATTTTGATGCAAGTAAAATTAAAATACCTTATTTTAAAAAGATTAAATGTTAGCGCAAAAAAGCAAAACCTATAGTACAAAATTACTAAATGAAATAAATAAAAATTTCTCAAAAAGTTTATGTGTTTGACAAAGTCATCAGAATCATTAGAATAGCAATTAGAAAATTGAATATATAATAAAAATCCAGGTTTCAATAGGCATACTAAAAATAGGTTTATAAAAATTTGTACTGTAGCCTTAAGAAAAGGTAGATATAAGTGGGGAATAAACAGTCTGAAAGTGCAATTTTTTTAAAATAAATAGTAATAGAAATGGAGAATAAATAATTTGAGTTTTTTTCAATGGAAAATAAACTAAACAGTTGTCAAGTAAATAGAGAATTAAGCAGAAATTTAAGTAATATTGGATAGAAGAAGCAAAAGAAAGACAAACAGAGAATAAGGCAGTATACCTGGATAAATGAAAAGACCATAATTATAAAGAAAGTAGAGTCAATACAGTGAATTTAAGTATTAATAATAAAATTTGGAGAGATTGAGAATTTTCTGGTTACAATAAAAGGAAAAATTGCAGATACTCCGTGGAATCTCTGGAATATACCAGAAAGAGTAATATAATAGGCTCCAACTTGGCTACAAGCAAATAGTATAAAGTAGACAGAGTAAGTTTTTATATAAATTTTAAAGCAACTGTTATTGAATCATATTTATTAAATTAAAAATTATAAATTTTACATTTAAAGGACTTCCTCGTAGTAAGTTTGATAGCGAGTAATTTTGTTTTTGTTTTTATTCTCTCTTGAATTGTTTCTGCATTTCATATAGGTCCATAATAAGGAGTAACCTTTTTTCTTTGTTGATATTACAAGAACTGTTGTACCATATTATGTTTCCTTTTATTTACAGCATGATGTTACAATACAGCACCGAGGGGAAAAAGGAGGCTAGTACCTTAGGAGGGCATTAGTTACATTAAAGGTTTCAATTAGAATATTTGAATTTATATTCTCTAAATACTAAATTGAAATCTGGTTTTTAAGAATATGAATTTTCTGGTTAACTGAAGCAAATTATAATCCATTAACTATAATTGGCATATCGTCACAGCAAAGTTCTGTTAAAGTTCCTGGTTTGTTTTATATTAATAAATGCAATTATAACTGTTATTAATGGCTTTGTTTGAGTTATAGACCTCCATTCAAAAAAGATGATTTGTTAGAACAAAATAAAAAATATATATAATTCAGAAAAATGAAATGTGCGGAGGTACTACACCCTAATAAAAATTAACCAAGTAAAAAAGGTAATGCTTTATTTTGTTATAAGAGCCTTAAACTGGAAATAATTTGGGCTGTTGTTTCCTAAGTATATGTGCATGGGTTGTGAATAAATTTTATATATTCTTTTTTTTAAACTAAAATGACGTAACAACAAAGTAAAGGATTAGAAAGGGGTAAGTATATAACAATGTGTATCTAAAAATTATTGGCCAGAGAAAAGGGACCTAACTGCTGAAAGCATTGTATCAAGAAAAATGCATTTATAAATAATGCTTGATGTATAGCAAAATAGCAACATGTGTAGTGAATTAGCGATGTATAAATTTTCATAAAAATGAGTGATAAAGGTATCAAATTATTTTAATTATTGGTATTCACCCCATCCCTTATTATGCCTTGAGACAGTCACACGCCTGGTTGCACCAACTCCGATTAAATTTATTTACTAGATATCTTCTAAGGAAACCGTTATTAACACAATGGTAGTCAAGACAAATAACTATGACTTTTCACTGAGAAATGTCCACAAAAAAATTAAATTTAAAATTAAGGATACAAATAGATAATAATGCATGCTTTGAAAAAATGACATGCACTATGTTAAACAATGGAATTATTAGTTCTTATTTTGACTTAAATGAATATGGTAAATCCATAAGTTCTAGAAATTGTTGAAAGCAGGTTAGATGTATTGCAAAATATCCCTTCAAACCAACTCGAATACATTTGTGAAAAACATTATAAATAGGTAGGAGAAGGCTGGTAAAGAATTTCTCAATTTAATTGTGAACCTTCTTGTGTGCAGTTGATTGATAGCGTTTGTCATGAGATTAAATTGTGGCTTGCTTTCAGACTTTGATTTTAGTTTATGATTATATTCTGACGATACTGCTTAGACTTTTTGCTTATTTTTGGACTCAGATTTTATGATATCAGTGTGTTTAGATGTAGTCATATTCTTTTCACCTTTACAGAAAGCAGTTTTGAATGGAAAGTCGTCCTTTTGTTTTATGTGCATAAATTAAATTTTCCGTATTATGTCTTTTATAATAAAGTAAGTGTTTCTTCATATTATTCGTATCTGAACTTCTGTCAACAATGGTCCATTTACAATATTTCTTGAGGAAGAATTGAAAAGTGTTGATCATCTGTATTTAGCGGAAGAAAATTTGTCTGATGAAAGTAATGAATGTGTAAGTAAAGAAGAAGATACTGACAGCAGGGATATTTACAATTCAAACATCATCACTTCTAAAGGTTCTTCAGTAAAGCATGATCTATCATACAAAGATGAAAATAAAAAGTTGTAATTTTTCTTAATGTACCTTGTTGCATAATGAAGTGTAATAATATCATTCTAAGATACCTGATAGAAACAGCCAGAATGGATTTTTTGAATTAGAAAAAGATGAACAAGATCTCATAATATTAAGTAATATTCAGTCCAACAAATTATGTAAAGATTTGAAAGATGCCTATCGTAATGTTACTGGAAAGAAAAAATATGGCCATAAACAGAAACTAGCCACAACATTTGAAGCCAATTATACATTTCAGAGACTCCCTATTTGCTAAACAATGTTTTTATTTATACATGACTGTGGAACAAAGCGGTTCAAAAATGTACAACAGCACTTTAGTTTTCATGGGCTAACTTCTAGGAAGCATAATCTGGCTGGTAAAGTTTCCACACATGCTTCTGTTATGCCAGTAGCAATGATTAAAGGAGTTGTGAAATTTGTTACTACAATAGCTAAATGTCTTGCTATTCTTCTGCCAGGATGACTTCCTAACATCAAAGACTATAGAGTAATGAAATTACTTTAATTGGAGACTGAACAATTGATATAAAGTTCCTTCAGGATAGTTGCCATTTTAATTAATAAGTAGTAAAAGAAACAACAGAGTGG
>JAHWXV010568138.1:0-15554 GCA_024586415.1 Phrixothrix hirtus | reverse complement strand
TTCAAATCGGAATATCGGTTCTTAAAATATCTTAAAAAATTTGTTTATTTTTTTAAACTTTGATTTCCTCTAACGGACAAATGAAGCACTTTTGTATAGAAGTAAATTGGGTTCAGTCGACTTATTTTTAATCCACAAATACGTGGTAGTTCTATATCCACGGAATATTGGGACACTTGTATAATTAAATATCTCTTCTTGAAATTACTTATTAATAAGATTTTTTATCAATTACATTACTGCATAAAACAGAATTTCGGTTATAATGTATTTTATCCAGACAGGAAAAATGTCAAATGTTTTTATATAAAGGCTGACGTTTCGGGATCAGTGTTTATCCCTTCATCTGAGCATTAAATAAACGGATTTTAAAATGAAACTAAAAATTGTTTTTAATAAAGATTCCCCTCCCAAATTTTGATTGTTTATTACTGTAACATAGGTGAATATTTTTACCAAATTTCTTACGGAAATTGCAACCCCTTTTTGGTGTTGCAATTTTTAAGTCACTGAATATATTTACTAGAGTTTCTTTTGCGTTCTAAGTGATCCAGGTTTGCTTAAAATTTTCAACTTTAACAATTCTGTTTAACATTATAATAAATATATGAACTTAGAAGACATTATAGGTTAATTATTTAATGCAATTATTATCTAGTTCAATTCCTTTCAGGTTACTTTAATAAAACCATGTTAACTAATCGTTTGTGATTCACGATTTTATTTTTCTAACGTTAATGGTTCAAATTTAGCTAAGGTATCAGTTTTTCTATTTACTTTTTAATATTTGCTTAACCGTAGATAGACGGCAGAGGTATAACTATATTTATAACGATATCAAATTGAAATATGTCCGAAAATTTTGAAGATAGTTGTCTAATTTACTTTAACAACTCTTTTAATCTGTTCTTGAATTCACTGCAGCTAATTTTATTTTAGAACATCCATAACTATTCGGAATCGTGGGGTTTAAAAGAAAGTAATCTGTAAAGTATGGGTGGGTACTCATATGCCCTTGTGCCGTTCTATTTATATAGTATCATAGAAAATATTCGAGCAAAGATTGATATTATATTTTGTTCTACAGTTATTAAAATTATAAATGTACTAAAGGTAAATTTGAGTTAGGTAATACTAAGTAATACTAAAATCTAACAATAAAATATGAAAGTTGGGGAAAATTCACTGTTATTTATGGTGTGCATATTCGGTTACATTTATATATGATTGAAAGGGTGTGTTCGGCACAAATTGGACAGGCACCAGTTTTACGTCTTTTCTTTTCGGGACCAGGTAACAAACAGCAAATTCCCTTTTGTGTTTTGTGCCCGTGATAATCTCTGTCTCTATCCCTACCTTCAGCAACAGCCGAAACAGCTGACTCTATAAGGCGCGTTTCGCCCAGAATCACATCGATAGCATACTTTATATTGAAATATTTCACAAATTTCGGTTTTTTTAAACAGGACATAAATCATTGGCCAATTCATCAAAATTGACAGCGAAAATTTCTTCTATTTCTGGAATGCAACTCTTTCCAAATTATGTAAGTTTGCTACCCATATTATGTCCAACATGTTAAAGGAACAAGCCATTGACTACGTGCAATAAATAAAATAAATCTAATAGCTTACTATTAAATATCCGTATAGCGTTTTGAATTCCATGGTAAGTCATTTCTAGATACCTCCGAACTAAATCGAACAGTAGAATAAAACAAGCAGAAAATACAAGAAAATAACAAATAATAATACCTAATAGTAATATTTTCGCTGTAGTTTTTCCTTTGAAGTAATCTTCAGCAGCTTTACTTGGTCCAACAACAGCACTATTTTGCAACATTATGTTATAGCAAAAAATAAAACAAAATTGAAAACAAACGTTTGTATCGTTCAAAAACCAAAACAACTATTTTGCGACATTATGTTATGGCAAAAAATAAAACAAAATTGAAAACAAACGTTTGTATCGTTCAAAAACCCAAACACGAATAACAAACGTAAGATTTTACATTGACAAAATATCGTTCAGTGTGTCAACGTTATATTACCTTTATTCACCGTAGTAAACTAACGGCCACCTGGCTACTGTGTTTTAAATATGTTCTAATGTACAGGAAACTGATAGCGTTCTTATCTTTATAAAATTGAGATTTTGGTCTTGATAGAGGTATAGTATAGGTCATGTTTCCTATTATAGGTATCTCTGATTTAGCATTTAAGATTATCTATTATAATACCTATTTTGATTTTAAAGTTGTTGTTAGTATCGAAGAAGCATATAAATGAAGTTATCCTTGTATGCTATGCATTTTCATTCCTAAACTATAGCGGGCTAATATATTAAAAAAACGGACTGCCTCAATGTTTGCATTTATTGCGTAGCCAAACACTTAATTGAAATAAAATAGTTATCAAAATATTGTGGTTTAAATTATAACCCTTTAAAATCATTATTTTATAATTAAAGGCTTGTTCTTTTGTAAGTTCCAAGCAGCAATTTATTATTATAGCTTTATTTATTAGCGACAATTATTATTAAAGCAAAAACTTTCTCTGAGTTGTTTGAAGGAGGCATATGAACAAAGCTTAAATATACCTCCTGCTTTATAATTATTTATAAATAAACCTAAGGGTCATGATTTTACACAAAATATAGATAAATTGAAATATGGGTCAAATTGTCCCCGGTGCGAACACTCACGTTAAATAGATTCACGCGAGTACTTATGTATTTAGTGAACTATTGACTTGGCAAAAGAACAACTATTAACGCTTTATTTATAGTAATATGCTGTACAAATGTAATGATTTAAGATGAGCTATATGTGTAGCTAAGCCGTCCAAATAAGGTGCAAATCATTGCTATCCGTCTAGGGTTAAAGGCAAACGTAATTTTGCTTGATTTAACATAAAACCTACATTTGATCAGTATATGAAAATAGCCTTATTATAAGTTGCAGCTGATAGTGGACTAGCTGTTAGTGGTTATATAAGTTTGGTTTTGTTTAGCGATCTTTAAACATTATATCAATATTGCAGATTGCAGATATCGCAAATATTTGCCTTAAATTAGTTATTATTTAATTGCATAGTTTTTACATTGGACTGTCTTAGAATTTTTATTCTTATTAAATTGTACGACGCAGTTAGACATAATATTATCTCAGTATGTATGTGACTTATCCACATGCAGGTATTTTCTGTGAATCAAACTCTAAAACTGATTTTTTTAATCTGGTAAATATTTCCATCTAGTACATTTATTTACAAAAGGCTTTAATAAAGTCCGGTTATATAATTACAACTAAAATTGCTAAATTTGATAAAAGTGTTTTCCCTGTATCCCTGACTTTATCGTTCAGATGTTTCGCTTGGTGTCCACGCGTATATTTCGCCTTCAACATACGTGGTGCTTATCAAAAATTCTTGTATCCCCTGGTCTGACCTGCTTCCAAGTGGTCCTTCAGGACTAATAGCGTAGCGCCCATTATCTCTATATTACTCTTTTTTCCTGTTTCTTTCATTTGAATCTACTGCTATGGTGTTGGGGAAGATTCTTGGCAGTGCATGACACTCTTTCCCCGAATAACGCTGATCTGGTTCAGACAAATTTTAGCGCAGTGCGTTGGTAGTACATTCGTATGTTTGTTATTTATCTTTAGTAAAGATAACTAATTATATTCTTTTGTCTACGGTGGAACCATTGTTGCACAATTTTGGGAATATGTAGATTGTTTTAATATCAAATTCGTGTTTTAGATACCTCGTTTATTAATGGTATGTAAACTAATGATGCCAGTTTATCCCTAGGTATGTTTTGTATTCTTTTCTTTTGTTTTACCCTATTAAAATTCTTTATAAGGTATCAAGTTGACAATTATTGTTATTTGCTATAAAAGTGATTGTCTCTAGTGCTTTCTTGTAATCGTCTGGGTGTAATATTCAATTTTTTAAGTGTGTGTCTTAAGCAATTTTGGGAACCTGAATTATATTGTGTGGGAAAATTTAGTGCAAACGTATTATGTAGAAATGCTACTTAAAAAAGTTTACTTTTTCGAATTTTGAAGAGCGAATTTTGCTGCTAATTTCTGAACTTCGTTTTGAAATAGTTGTAAAATTTTCAAATATTTGGCAAGCTATAAGGTGTAGGGCGTAATTCGCTTTCATCTTGAAAAACTATTTTTTTTGATAGGCTGCATGTGCTAAAAATTTGAAGAAAACTGAAGTAATTCACAAATTGCGCATTATAGACATACACCGTCATATAAAGTTGAATTAAAATTTTATATATATATATATACACAAATGTGATAACAATTGAAACATTCTATTCAAAATAACGAAATTGATGTCCATTTCTGCTATAACTGGAAGTTGCCGAAAAGTGAAGATATTTGAACTGAAATGATCTCATCGAATAACCCCACATAAACATCTTCATAAAACTATTTCTAGTAGTTTCCCCGATACACATATACGTCGTGGAGAATGTGTGTGGTTGGAATTTTATTTTTAGGGTTTTTAAATTAGTGTTCAAATTCAATTGAATCATCGCCCTGAGAATCGATAATTGCTTTGTATTGAACTAATATACAGTTTGTTCATTTGTAACCTTTGAAATGATATGGATATAAACTGATAATTAATTTACCAGGTTTTTTCAATTATTGCACTTAATTTTAGCGTTGGCATTCAACATATTTAGTCAAAATATAATTATCTGAATATGCAGCGAATATTTTAATCTAAAATAGCATATCTAAATAATTATTCATTCCATAAGTATCTATCATATTTAATGACGTTAATTTCAAGTATCAGGCACTGCGTTTCGAATTCATCCAGCAGGCTAAGTGGTGTTATCCCGAGTTTCTATCTAACGACATCTGGATATGGAACTTTCATAACAGATAACTTTTTTATAAACGAATTCAATCCGAATCATTCGCTAGATTTGCAACCCTAAAAGCTTCACATCTTCTATACGTTATTGTCCAACGAGAGTGTGTACTGCCGTTTTGTACCGCTACAACGTCTTGCAATAAAATTTGTTCACATAATGGCAATAGGCAAAGAACGAATAGCGAATAAGTAGGTTTTGTAAAATATCTATAATTAATATAATTGAAATCAAATTTTATTCATTTTAGAACTGATTATATAAAAGTAATTGAATATTTTAGTACAATCGGGTCTATCAGCCAATGTCCTCGCGAAGTAAGAATACTTTCAACCAATCAAATTTCCAGTGTGAAACTTAATTGTTAATCAAGATATTTCATTGTAATAAAATATTTAGTTGGGTTTCATGCAACTTATACAAGTTATGGAGGGGATTTCTCTATAAAATCATTTCAAGTGTTGACTTCTTGCAAAATACTTCCAGGCAGGATAAGTTGCCAAAATTGTTAAGCAAAATATATCGAAAGCGACTTAATATTTATTGGATTTAAAGTTCTAAGATAATGGATAATAATTCAATAGATTCAAGGCCGATTCTAAATAGATTAATCAAAAATTTGATTGCACTAAATCACTCAACTAATCATCTTGGAAGGCTAAAATACTTTGGACAAATTAGATTTCCGGCGTAGCTGTGTAATTACACCCAATTGTAAATTGAGGTATTCCATTAGTATTAAATATTTCATTGGTTTTCATGCAAACCGTCAGTGGTTAATCAAGCATTTATGAAATCCTAGTACGTCGCAAATTCGTTTCTTTTCAAAATATAAATGTGAAAAAATGTATTATATTCATTAAGCAGAAGGCAACAGGCTGCTGAATTAACAGGTTTAGCAAATACAAAGCAATAAACTTAATTATTAAAATAATCTCATTATTCAACGAAATCGGCGATCCCTGTAGGACATCAAACACAAAATTTCACAGTGACAAGAATTATAAAAATGAATTCCTTTCGCAAAAGTTTTGTGTATATTAAACCTGTTTCACTGAACTGATCTTTTGTTGGTTACCACTTATGGTGCGTTGCGCCATTTTCTAAGTTTGAATTCACATTGGGTAACACGAATGAAGACGATTGTTGGGATTAAATTACCGCACCGTTTTAGTCCAATTATGTTCTTTAATCAATAATAGAATGAACAAGAACTCAAAATGAAGTAGGATAAAGACAAATAGAATTCAACTTACTAAAACAAATACGTATATGTAATAAGTGAAGTCACTAAAAATAATCCATTTCTAGAAAAATCATTTTATATATTAACTTCGTCCCTACTGTTTTCCTTTTCTAAAATTGCAATTAAAACTGCTAATGTGTGATGTCGTCTAAGTGTTACATGTGGGTTGCATACCAACAGTTACTAAGCAGAATCATCCCTAAAGGTAACTTTGCCTTAAAATATGTAACCCACTGTTCATTTGTTAAATATCGAAAGATAACTAGTTACAAATATAAAAATCGATGGAACTTCAAGGAAACCCCTTAATTACTTCACTCACGTAAATTAAAAAGAAATCTTGAAAAAATATTATTTAATATTACCTTTAGATAATTACTTTAAGGACCTAGTGTAGGTGTTTCGTTAAAGGTTGGATCAATTATGTTACAATTAAATATTCATTATTTTAATTGTGTTAGAAATCTGCTAGTCATTATAAAAATTTAATAATTGTATGTTGGGTTGCACATTGTGGGATAAAATCGCCTTACACGAATTTTTTTATTACTACTCGTATTAAAATCTTAAAGTTCTCAAGTATCATGCACTAAAAAAAAGTTACGTTGTTTTGCTACTCGTGTAGAACTACCAACTGTTTATGCTTCTTCTAATTGAAGTAGCGCATTAATATTAATACTTTACATTGAAATACATATAATATTATGATGTTGATGTATTAATAAAGTGTGTTAATGTTGTGCAACTTTAAGAAACCTTTTTTTTAATAACGAATGACTAATATCAGAGTTTATGTACTTTATACATATCAAAACTAAAGGGCATGTGTGAGATACACATTTTAAGCTAAAAGCTTTCTTTTAGCTTAGCTTAACTAATAAAGCTATGGTCCTTAAGAACAACATTTTTAGTGGATTTTACAATGTATAAATTATTGAAAGTGAAAAGAAATCCATTTCACACTCTCAATATACAATATTACGGTTTTTTACTATTTGAAGTTATTTATCGTTGGTGAAATGTAAGGGATGAATTTAAAATTGAATAATGTTTAAGATTCTGTATTTTTTAAAATATAAAAATGTTGAAAATATCAAAATCCTATCATCAGCAGTGACTTCCTCTAATTTCCTCTGGCCTGTTTCTAATTTCCGTAGACGTTTTGATAAGGGATCTAATTTGTCATGTAATTTGCTTAATATTTCCTAAAGTTACAAACTTTTTTCCGTAACTATAATGCTTTTTTCAATTAGTTTAGAACCATAAAATAGATTAAATTATATTTATAATTCTAAATATATAAGCTCAAACCATTCATTACAATTAATTTATTTGTGATACATTTGTTTCCGTAATACGATAGTGAGTGTTAAAATTAATATTTCTTGGTCTTTTAAGGGACATCTTTACAACTTTTAAAAAAATAGCTGTACTTTAAGCCAAATAGGCGCGATACCTGTTCAAAATCGTTCGATAAATATAGAATTAAGAGTAATGGATTATTATTCACATGTTAAACAGTAACTAATTATTATTTTACAGTCTTAAAATATTACACTCCTCTTTAGATAAACAAAAAGAGTAAAATTGTTTATAAAGGTTTTGTTATCCCCTTTATGTTCGGCTTTTAAAATGAAAGCCACGATATGACCTGAAAATCTTAAAACATCTGAAATTCTTGGAATTATTATATTATAACAATGACAATAGTACTATAACAGATAACCTTCTATGTACTTTTTCGGCTGCTAGAGGAAAAGGTGGCTTGCGGGGGAAAGTAAGCTTTTCCAACCCTCCAACGTGTTTCTTCAGCTCGTTGCAATATGAAAGTAATAAAGTAATAGAGATGTATGTAGTTGTGTCTTATATGTGTGAGAGAGGTACAGAGTGCGGACGTGTCCTTGGTATCTAGTTATTCTGGCTTTGGTTGGAGTAATCACGTTACTACAGTACTATAAGGGTCAATTCTGTTAAGACGAGAATAGTACGTGCCCACATCAACATGTTAGTAGGCGTGCCTGAGTAAAATATGTCTGCTAAGTTGGTAACAAAAAATCAGTAATTGCAAATTCGGGCGTGTCTTGCTCTCGCATGCATGCTTACGTTTATAGAATTATGAAATAACGCGCCAAAGGTTGGTGAGTAAAAGGAAACTTGAATAATCGCGCTCATTTGAAATCCTAAAATTGCTTTAATTACAATAAATACAATTTGCATAGTAATAATATGTGTATTATACGCGATTTGCCTAGTAATAATGTATGCTTGTATGTGTTATTTGCAGACTAATAATGTATGTACGTTATTGAAGAATATGTAATTGCAAGTATAGGTGTGTCTTGTTCCCGCATTTATGCTTGCATTAATAGAAGTACCAAGTGGCGTGCTTACAACAATTTAAAATGATGAAATTAGATAAGGGCGCGTGCATCATTTATATAGCAATAATGAGAGTATGTAATAATTTATCTGGTAATTACCGCAATTTTCATCTAAATAATACAAGAGAAAATAAATCTAGATGGCGTTACTATCATTATGCGATAATTATTCCATTTAAATTCAAATTAGTGTAGTTAATAAGAGTGAGTGTGCCAGTTTGAGGAGAATAATAAGGATAGTTAAACTTAAATTAAATGCATAAAGGAATAATAAAAAATGTATGGTATTCTTTGAAACAGTTTTAAAGGGTTTAGCGTTTTATAAATGCACGCATGTAGGAAGGAAGGAATAAAAGGAATGTAACATGGGGTAAATAGATACACGATAATGGCGGGAAAACAAAATAAGAACACTTTGAAGGTTGCCTACCTACTTTTCGGTTATAGATCGCAAGTATCTTTGAATTTAGATTTAAGTACGTAGGTGCTAAGTGACCAATACTTGCTATATGGTTTTTCGAATAACAAACGCATTTCATTAAAAAGGCTAGAATTTCATAAAAATGATGCATAATAAACATAAGTACGGTTTCTAAAAACGTTATCTTGAAAATTATGTAGAACTGTCATAAGTAGGTAGACATTTACATACGTTTTTTAGTCACATTAAACATTTTTATATTGCTTACAAATTGCCGGTACCTTGAATTTTAAATGAAATAACAAATTGTTTTTAAGCGAACTAATTTTATATACTGTTTAAATATCGCATCTACATGAAACTATGTATCGTTATAAATGTTTTATTAACAGAAAAACTGAATAAACTGAAACTAAAATACTTTTATATATAAGGCGTGTCTAATAAGTTCCGTGAATGGTATAATATATTGCTATTCAACGCTTAAAACAGGGACACGCGCATGCTTAGGCATGCATCGACATGCTAGACCTATCCTCTGTCTATGATCGCGCGAGACTCCTCGTATAGTAGGGTTGCAATTAATTAAATTGGATATTCCAGGAAGAGTGCGTCGAAAAGCCATGGAGTCACGGCACAACATTACGTTCTGCTTCAAATTGGGTAAAACGGCGACGGAAACGCATGAAATGTTAGTGCAAGTTTACGGGAAAGATTCTGTGAGCATAAAATGTGTGTAAGATTGGTTTGCATGCTTTTGGGATGACAAGGAATCGATGTAGGACGAACAGCGTTAGAGCTGGCCATCCACAAGCAGGACAAATAAAAGCGACTATCACCAGAAGAAGATCGGCGACCTTGCGATTAATAGCAGCAGCAGTGGGCAGTAGCAAAGACACAGCGGAAGCCATCATTCATGAAAGTTTGGGTAACCACAAGATTTGTTCACGATTTGTACCCCATATCCTAACCAACGAGCAAGAAGCAAGATGTTTTGGAACCAGTGGCGATTTCATCTCCATGTGTGACTGAAATCCGTACTATTTGAGATCCATTGTCACAGAAGACAAGTCTTAACATTACCAGTACGATCCCGAAACGAAAAAGCAATCAATGAAATGTCGACCACCTTCTTTCGCGCGACAAACAGAGAACCGCATGCAAAAATCTAAGGTGAGACCATGTTGATCGCATTTTTCGACAAAGAGAGAGTCATTCATAAGGAATTCGTCCCTGTTGACCAAACGGCGAATTCTGTTTTCTACTTGAAGGTTCCCACACGTCCGTCAGGCCACAGATGGTTTAAACCGGAAAGTGTATGTTACTGCACCACAATGCATTATCGCATACGAGCATCATTGTACGCCATTTTTTGACTCAACATGGCGTGACGATTTTACAACATCCACCCTGATCTCCAGATCTTGCTCTTGCTGACTTTTATTGTTCCCTCATCTTAAAGGTACCTTGAAAGGATCACGGTTTTGCAGAAGTCAAGGAGGTTCAGTTTTTAAACAGTTTGCAGAAACTATACGAACGTCGTCAAAAGTGTGTTGTGTCTGGTGGCGACTACTTAGAAGGTCAATAAAGATATTTCCAACGTGCTTTTGTGTTTTTATTGTACCATTTACTGAATTTATTAGCACACCTTGTACATAAGGAACAGTTATATTTAATTCTCAAGACAGTGTTTTTTAAAAATATACTTATATATTATATCAATTGAAATTTCTAGGAATTATACGAAAACGGATAAATTTAAAACTAGGATTTCGTAAAGATAATGCATTAATATAAGTATCCTCTTTAAAAAACGTCATCCTGAGAATTATGTGAAGCTGTTTTAAGTATACATTTACGTATGTTTTAGTGGCAGAGGAACTAAAATTTATTTACCATTTACAGATTACAGGTATCTTGAGCTTTAAATCTGTAAGAAACTATTTTTAGGGGTACACTTACGTATGTTATTTAGTGAGACAACTAATAAAAGCTGTTATATGTCTAAAAATAGTTATATATCCATCAAAATATGTATCCATCAAATCAAACATGGAAAACATGCCGACACTGAAAACTTGAAATTGGAGAAAGAAGAGGAGGTTAAGTTGCGTGCAGATCTAACAAAGTCCGTTGAATTTAACAATGAAACGCTTAATTGCATATTATAAAGATTATTGACGATGGTGCTACCGACAGTAAGCATTACACAGCCGAGAGGATTAGTTAACTATGACCGTTACAAGACTAATATAATAAAGGTGTAAAATGATATATAAACAGCAAATTGTCAACGAGTTACATAAACCCGTTAGAAAAACGTTCCTAGAAAGCATACAATTATAAAAGGTTACGATGACTCTGGCAAGCAGACCTGGCAGAACCTTTACCCTATTCAAAGAAAAATGACGGCTACAAATACATATTGATAGTAATTAACTGCTTTTCGAAATTTGGATCGCCAAGAACACTAAAATCCAAAGACATTAAGGAAGTGGAAAATGTAATGATAGCATTCACCGCAAATGTAAGAATTTAGACTCGCGCGGGAAACGAATTCTACAACAAAGAGTTTTCTGCATTAATGGATACATACAACATTAATCATAATTCAACTTACAACATCGTTAAAGCTTCAATGGCGAAACGCCTGTTAAAAACGCTAAAGAGTGGAATGTACAGGAAGTTTAATCTTCGCGGTAATTACAAAAGGATCAATATTATAGCAGACGTTACTCACAAATATAATAATCTAAAGCATTTTAGTATTAACCTTAAATTTTTAGAAGTTACCCCAAAACTTATCTCGATCATATTTATGGCAATCTAAAGCATCGCTATAAGATTTGAGATTTGCAGATTTTGAAACTAAATTTTAAAGACATTCTTACAAATAACGTTTTCAAAATTATAAAATGAAATGTACAAAACTACTATTTGACAATGTTCTGAATCCTCTACATTGTATTTATAACTTAATATTCTTATTTAAATAGCAATTTTTTGAGCAAATATGCCATTGTTATGTGTACAGCAAATTGAATTCGATTTAGAACAGTACGAAGAATGAACCGAAACACAAATTTACTAAGCTTACATTTTTATGTAAACTTAGTAAGGAAACGAACTTGATTTTTCAAATTCGATTCCTTGTGGTACTTGATTTTAATAGTTATCTTAACACATCCATTTGATATTAAGATTAAAAGTACTTTCACTTTTTGCTCTCCATATTGACATAAATTAAACAAATATTTATGATTTTCTTACATAAAAATGTACGATTCAAATACTGTACCCACAAGAAATAATAACTGGGTCGAATCGTATCCCAAATTCAATTTCACAGCTTTAATAAAATAGATTTTATGCGAAATTTACTTTTTAAATTGAAAAACTTCAGTTTCCTTTAATATCTCTGAAATGAGGATGAAGGGTACCTGTTGCATCGCTTCCACCTATATATGTATATATATATTAGGTCAGAGGTAATTATGATATCTTAAAGCCTAACTGGTAATTGCCCTAATGGCCCTTCAGATATGTTATTTCTATTTTTATTCGAAAATAAATGTTTTTCTAAAAATATAATCTCATTATTTTAACTCAAATGCATTGTTAAACTTCCATAAATATTTTCCAAAAACACTTCTCTACTTTAGTTAAAATATTAATTTCATTACTTAATTCTGTACATTGGTGCGTATTTAGAAAATGTTTATGCACTATTTGTTCACAATACCTTAGCACTGTTAACTGTCAAATACTACAATGTTACGTTAGTGTACAAGTAATTTTTTAAGTGTTCCTTCGTCTAGTTACATTAGGTTCTTTCCTTTAGAAAACCAATTAGGGTTGGTAATATGATAATTAACAACCTCATGGCAATATAAACTACGCAGCTCATATTTACAATGATTCAACTTCTATTAATTTAATTGGATTTCGCCAAATATCATCTAGGTCCAATTGACGTACTGTTTTGTCAATTTTTTTGATTTAATTTTATTAATTATCAAATATCTTACATGTTTCCCTACAAAATGGGTTTAACCCGTAACCACAAACGTGAAGAAAATGTCCTGCTTCTAAAGAGGTGAGGTCTGGTAGACCTCTAATTGAAAATTCAAAATGTTCATTAAAGATGTATTTTCTTTTTAAACTTGTATAATAGATATTTATTATAGAATTTTGCAAGTAACTTGAGCACAGTTCAGCGTATATTGATTGAAAGAAAGTATTGATAACACTTATTTTATTGACAAACATACAAAAGTTATAAATATTGCAATAACTTTGTTTTTTGTTTAGAGGAAAACACAAAACGTATAACCAATTATACTAACAGAAAAATACTGTAATTTAAACTTAAATTGATACAAATAATCATAAAAACTGTATAAAAAACCTATCGTCTGGAAAACTGCAGTAGGTTTATGCAAGGAAAATCTTATAACCTGCAGTCGCGACAAATTTTCTTTGGCCACTCCAAATATATAGGAGTTTTACAAATAACGCAAAAATAAAAAGTCTTTCTTTGCTTTTTTTGCAGGACATTTTAGGCAAGCCTTTCTTAGCAATAGCTTTTTTTCATTTTGATCAACCTCAGCTTCTTGTTGATGTATTTGTAAAATTCCACCAATGCAAGTTCGTATTTCACGAGTTATATGTTGATTGGTAAATCTGCGTTGTAATTCTGGCGTCATAAGTTGCATTATCAAACTCTTGACGTAATTATACCTATTA
This sequence comes from Phrixothrix hirtus, assembly GCA_024586415.1. Classification (NCBI taxonomy): domain Eukaryota; kingdom Metazoa; phylum Arthropoda; class Insecta; order Coleoptera; family Phengodidae; genus Phrixothrix; species Phrixothrix hirtus. Next base: position 1,858 of record JAHWXV010568138.1, on the reverse strand, counting down.
AAAGAAAAGTCAATTAAGCACAAAGTACCGCTGTATACAATAAACATACCTAGTGATTTTGGAATTGTCACGATGTGATTTGTAAAGAATATAAGAATTTACAGACGCTATATCTACTATCCTAAAGAATATTGTCATTGGCCATCTTCTCGTTCGTCTTCCACAAGAATAAACGCTCATTTTCCGTCGAAGGCATCAACCCCTCCCATTGTCAAATTATAATGGTTTATCATTTATGCTATACCATTATTATTTTCTTCAATGTGATGCATTGAAGACACAACTAATACTGCTCTTCTATTTTTGGGAACATGTGATAATAAAGTTATGTCTCGGGTAAAACCATACATAGAGGATGCAACATCTTTTATGTAATTTGGTAAAAACTAAGGGAATTTCCCTTTTATTTTTTTTTAAAGTTCCTACGAATATTAGCTTTTTATTTCTCAGAGCATTTACCAACTCGATAGAGGAAAACCAATTGTCAGCAGTGATGTTCCTATTTGTGCCATAAGTTGGTTTTGCTAATCTTAGAACAGATTGTGTGGGTTTAGAAAATTTTCTTTCTTCATCTGATAAATCATTACCGTCGCTGTCCTTCCCTGCGTAAATGTATGCATTTATAAATATCCTGTTCTAGCATCTGACAACGCCATAATCTTTAAGCCATATTTACGAGGCATTATTCACGGCATATACATTTAAAACCTTGAGCGGCCTCGAAACGATACCAACATTTCGTCAACGCGGCGCATTGGCCAATTAAATATACTTTTCGACAATTCTGAATAAAAATTTCAAAGATTTTATAAATCGAAGCTAGGGGATCTAGGTTTCTACTGTCATCTCTCGTATCGGGGTCATCAAATCTCAAACAGCAAAGAACTGTAGCAAATCTGTTTGCATTGGTAACGGATCTAAAGGTATCCCTTTCTGTCCCATCGGTTGCAAATATTGACCTGATGTCTTAATGATTGGATTTAAAAATCCCCTTCAATAGTAATAATCCCATAAATGATTCTAATTCTATGACATCCAAATCACGAAGGTCACTTGAATTGACCTTTTTATATTTTTGCCTGTACTTGGCAATTTTATTATTAATCCACTTAAGAATAATCGTCATCAATTCGCTATTAATTAGCAAATTCCATACTTCAAAAAACTCACAACGTGGATCTTTTGGAACATTTTTCAAGCCAGGACACTTCATAACAATATTGTGCTGTGGTATGCGTGTTTTTTTTTGGACGTATAGGCCCTTTCGAACACCTAAATCGGTTTTTACTATAAAAATAATTCGATCTCATAGGTGTTTCTGTAACATTAATATTATAGTCGGATTCACATTCATCTTCACCTTGCTGTGCTGCAAAATGCTCCCGTCTTCTTCCAGTTCACTGTCCGTATTATGATCACTAACCTGACATTCACTATCTAACTCATTGTCACTGTAAGCAGTATCTAATTCATTAGTCTACTCTAACACAGTCTCCTCAAAGATTTTGTCGCCAATTTTACTGTCTTTGAAATTTCCAGTAAATTTTTCATCACATTTTTGTCTTTTGGATGGACCTGCATCCTTATTAGTATCCATACTAGACACAAAAATAACGTACACTTCTACGCAATAAAATTAAGAATACCAGATAGTTTACACCTACAGTTATTTATAATATATCTAAGAATAATACGAGGGTTGCCTTTTATTTTGTTACAAATGACCACTAGATGTCGCTAGTGTAATAAGTTATTGCAATATTCGTAAAATTTGACATTTTGTATTGTAAACTCCGTGGCGGCTTAGAAATTGACAGAGTAGTTTGTTTACAGTGCGCGTTTAAAGAAAGTAATTTTG
>JAHWXV010568121.1:0-11320 GCA_024586415.1 Phrixothrix hirtus | reverse complement strand
GGCTGGTTTTCTTCAAAATCTTTTTGACATTATAACTCTTCTTGTGGAAATTTATTTCCATGCATTTCGGAATTAAGTTTTCTTCTCTGCATCGGCGTAATAAGGCAAGGTCGCAAAGCAGTTTACATTTCTTCGATCGTAATTTTTCAAATATTTTTGTTTCTTTCTGTACTTTCTCTCCGTAGAGATCCATTATCATGAGAAATCGTAGTAAAAACCAAAAATAAACGGTTTGAAAATGACAGATGGGACTCTGTCGAAACGTCGCAACAATAAAAACTGTTCTTTTAAGGACCAAAAAAACACGTGGAAGGAATCTCGGAAAAACGAAATCGCATACAATCTCCACTGAAGTATTCGAAACAACGATTTTATGTAGGTCGTTACATTTTAATATTTAATTTTTAAACTTATTGCTTGTTTTTTATTGTATCTTGCTGCTTCCTACAAATACTAATTATTGAAAATACAAGATTCTAAATTGTTTTGTATAAAATGTCAGATATGAAATTAATACAATTCATTTTTTTTTAAATTTTGAGGTAAGATATTCGAAAACAAAATATTCAATTCTTTTTACGCGGGCTAGTAACAATTATTCTCTAACAATTACTACTGTGAACAAGTAACAACTGAAAATTTGATTGGTTTATTTTGCGGACAAAATTTATTTTTAAATTTTTCGCTTACCTATTAGATTCAGGGACCGGGAGTTGAGAAACACTGTTCTAAAATATATTAGATAAAGTAATATAAAATCCTTTTAAGCTTCTAGAATAAATATATTTAAAAACAAACATATGTTCCATACTTCGGGATATGCCGATGAGTAATATACATCTAGGGCAACACTATTACAATACGGCAGAGCGAGTGCGTTAGGGTCGGTATTTCGACAACTATGCGTAATTGTTTAAATAAATTAGAATAATAATCAGTCTCCCAACAAACGTTAAATTTATTATAGCGAACATTTTTGTCTACAACTATTAAGTTAAAACATCTTCAGTTAACGTTATTAATCAATTGGCCTGAAGATGTTTTAATTCAATAGCTGTAAACGAAAACGTTCGCTAGATAAATGCAACTTTTTTGGGATACTGATTGTTACTCGAATTTATTTAAAATCGCAATTGTACTTATCGAATAATTCTTCACAAAGTGTTTGACATAATTCTCGTACAATACCGCTTTTGAAAATAACATTAGTCCACTAGTTCTCGATAAACTGATCCCTACTGTTCAAAATTTGTTTTTCACAGTATCTATAATTTAATCAATTTAAAAGTAGAGCTACGAAAGCAACAGTTAAAACTTCGTTCAATCACAATTTCTTAATGTTTTGATTTACTCAATAGTAATACTCGCTGCATTTATTTCGTTTGTTGTAACAATGTGTGTGAGAACTACAGAATAAACAATTTTTGCTTGTATGTTACATCTATTTGTCCTTAAGGAGGCCGCGGAAAGGAATGCTCTTGCTGAATATGGACGTATTAGTTTGTGTAAATTTCACAGGGCGTTATCGGTGCTAGCTAAACATATTCGTTTTGTTTTCTTGCAAAGAATTTTTATGTATAAGTTTTCAATTGAATGTAGCTTATAAGACAGTTTAGCCATTTTAATTTTTTTTTAATTTACAAGAGCTTTGTAACGTATTCTCAATTTTTGCAAACTTAAATCCAATATTTTTTAGCTATTTTGTGAAGTGCGAATTAACTTTTATATACAAAAGTGTGACCACATTAAGTGCCGTGTTCTAACGATTCATTTTTCGTCACAAACTATTTTTTCTTCTTATTTACTCATAATAATTAGACGCATCACCTGCAAGTACGCTATCAATGTTCCAAGAAATCGTATAACATGCGAAGCTGCTAAAAGGCACGTAGGCAAATTTCGAGAAGCCGATACCAATTTGTATAAACTAACCAAGTTTTGACAATAATGCTTAAAGTACGAGGATCGTCCAGAAAATAAAGAACTTTTGCGCATCACACGCGGCGCCGATTCCCCATCATCGCAATTGAATGTTCACCAGGCAACTCGTGTGCCCGCCTCAGTGTGAGCTGAGTTTCGTTGCGGTGAAGCCACGCTTGTGTGTTTTGTGATCATTCAAAATGGCTATGCCAATAGAAAATTCCGCCAAATGTGAAGTGAAACAACAAACTCAGTGACCTACATTGGAAGTCTGAAACGCCTTCGACGCGCAATTCAAAACAGAAGGCGTGGAATGTTGTCGTGAAAGGTGGTTTTGATCCACGACAATGCTTGACCTCACACCAGTGTACAAACGCAGGAAGAACTTCAAAGACTTAGGTGGGAAATCTTCGCGCATCCTCCTTATAATCCTGACCTGGCACCAAGTGATTTCTATTGGTTTACGAAATTGTTGGAGTTTTTAGGCGGAAAACAGTTTGAAAACGACGAAGATCTCAAAGAAGCAGTAAAATCATGGTTTCGATCTTTCGCGGCTGAAGAACACAACATCAGTATCGAAAAACAAGTACCTTGACAGCTACGGCGATCACGTCGAAAAATAATAAAGTTTTGTGATGGAATCTTTTGTTTTTTCTATGTTATAGCAAAACGTTCTTTACTTTTTGGACGAGCCTCGTATATTAAATTAAGGCTAGAATGTTATGAATCTAATTAAAAACAAGTTAAAAATATTAATAGAAATCGTAATAATTAAGAAATTCGCATTTGAAAAATTTAAAACTCACCTTTATTGTTGTAAATAAGGAGCGATTAAAGTTAAAAATAAATATACCGTGAACATCAAAAATTAAAATATTTAAGAGCACACAAGAGGAAGAAATCCAGAAATCTGTAGCCTACATTTTAGATTTGGTCAAAATTGTCTCAATCGTCACAAGTAGCAAAATCGCAAACTGAAAGCAGGCTGCCAGTAACTATAAAAAAGGAAGCACTTACCTCAACAAAAATTATAATATAACGAAAGTTTAACCTAGGCGGTTCTTCTGAGACATAAACAAATTGCATTGTTGCCAAATGCAAACCGACCTGTCGACAAATAGATACCAGTAAAATTCAATTACATAGTTCTTATACTCATCGATTTTGTTTGATTTCAATACGCATCACGCACATCTCAAGCTTCCATGCATTTCACTGCTTCGATTAATTAACTAACATTAATCCCAATTTTGGTATGATTCATCTGATTAATCACGAACTTTATCTGCAAGACAGTTTACTACTGAAAAAGGATACCTCATTTGCACTATACTCTGAAAACTATGCATTCAACGAGATCACAACATTCATGCACTAATTACCAACAAACACTAACGCCACGCCGTCATTGTCAGAGGGATTCAAAAACTCCTTTTGTTACACAAAACCGATAAGAACATTTAAACTTGCTTCCGTCTGTCGTCATTTAGGCTAAAATCGTTGAGCGTTAGTTGCATCTGCTCGTCAGCACTAAACAAAAATGCACCCAGCCATCGGACAAGATAAAAGACAAATTCAGAAGGTTGTAACCTGCTTTTACGATCATTTTCTTATATAATAATCGGTAAATTTCTACATATTTTAGTTTAGGATAAAATACTGTACATATTTATCATCAATTTTTAATTAATAAATGTATATAAATACCAGATTTATGTCTTGTAACACACCATTCGCTTAACTTTTATAACTTATTGTTTCCCAAATTTTCTTGCTGTTCTCAAGAGGTCATAATACTACTTCGAGTATACCCCCGTAATACGAGTATTTGTAAGGGCCCCATACATATGAATCCGCCGGATAGTCTGAATATCGCAACATCTGTTTATGAATTCGTACCACCCCAACTCCATTAGCCTAGTAGGCCCGATATTCTTTACTTCATTAAGTAAATTGTCGTACTTGCCTGATTGATAATTTCTACCATCACAGCATTTATTACCAACGCACCTTCTTTAACTAAACTTCATTAGATATCAAGGTGTTTTTATTGTTATATTGTTATTGTTATGCATTATTACAAATTCAGAAAATCGAAGTACTGACAATTATATCAGAGTATTTCAAACGAAAGCAATTTCGATTTTATTCAATAGTCGTTTCTAGCCATTATTGATACGAAAAATATCTGAAGGTGCCAATAATTGTGAACGTTACTCTACAGTCATTTAGATAATATGCTAATTTGGTGACATATGAATGTAAATGGCACAGTTAGCCTTCCGTAATTAGACTGAAATTTGATCTGAAATACGAGAGAAATCCGCCAGATTCCCAAGGAGTGCATTTACATTTTTTGAGCGACGGCGTAAGGGGATGGCTGCCCTTATTACTAGTTCTTCGTCAGAACCCACCACTGATCTATATAATACGTCCCGGTTAGAATTTAAATTGTTAATTTACGTAAAGGGTTGTTATTTTTATTTTAAATAATTATAACTATCAAGGTTTTCAACCTTAGAATTAACGTGTCGCATTGCTTCACATGTACACGTATGAAATCGTGTGTATACTGTATATTACCACATTAAATTTAAGAAATGGCTACTCTGATGTCAGAGCTTTTGTTTTAAAGCCATCAGATTATTTGTTGCGTTTATTTGTATTCTACTTACATTTTGATGGAAGATTAAATTTATTAAGTGATTATTATAAATTGCGTTGAAACTATTATGACATAAAAACAAAAATAAGGTAGAAATATCTTATTATCCCTTATTATTTTATTTACTTATTAAGGACTCTTAAGCGCAGTAAAAGCTTTTAAGGTGGCACAGACGTTGTTACGATTTAATAGGTGGTAATTTGCGAAAAAACTCTTTCACACGGCTTATTTATTTTTGATAAATTTGGATAGAGGGCGTTTTACTTATAAAAGTATAATTATTATAACAATACAGTCCAAGCAACGGTTTTCAATGGTGCAAACATTTATTTGTAACTTGTAACCGTGAAGTTTAGTTTCTAATTGCACCGTAAAACTTATCTGCGATTTATCTCATCGTAAAAGTAATAAAAAATAATAAAACGATTCCGTTGTTGCATCCGGTTTTATATTAAGGTGTTCATGAATTTTATAATCCTCGGTGTTGACAAAAGTTGTAAATTCTTTATGCAGGTAGCGTTGAAATAGATTTTAAAACACTTACATGACGGAAGTGTTCTATTATAAAATATTTTACTTTTGTTAAACTTCGTCACTCGAAATTATAATCTAGTGTATCTCTGTGCAGCGACAAAGAAAATTGATCATTATATATCATAAACACGAGGCATTTGAGTAAAAAAGTTCAGAAAGTAGCAATTTTCTCCTATTGTGGATAGTTATTAACTCTGTTTTCGAGTGTCGTTCTTTGAAGTGATCATCATTAGATGTTACTTGAGGCATTTTTTATTCAGGATCTGAAATTGATCTAAATTAGTCTGTGGTTTTTGGTTCCAGAGAATAATAGTTTGTCAATATTTGATTCAAATAGGCATGCTTTTAAAACTTTTTTAATTTAATTTACGCATTCAAAAAGATGTGCGAGCGGAGATTATAAATGAAAATATATCCTTTTAGAAATGAGAAAATTTGTATTCAGTAACGATGCCAGTTTCTGTTATTGTACTCAAGATAGGCAGCCCACGTTCATGTCGCTCCGAAATATTGATATAATCAACAAGATAAGCAACCCTTTGAGATACATACTCACGTAATTTCCCCGTCAGGTCATCATGGTTTTGCTGTATAAAATAACATTTCAGGTTTATGACGACTTCAATGCTTTATTATAAAATTCTCTTAAAAATATCATGATTCTAAATGTGTGGGAATATTGTTCTTGTATAAATTTTAATAAATCCAGCAAAAATAGTGTTATTTTTAGAAGAGTGCAATGCACTAAAAATGTTATTGGATAATTCCACTCCAAAATTTTTTAAATTGTCCGGATTTGTGATCCTTCACCCCTATTTCTCCTCGCCTTGAGAGATGTTTTAATCTTTACTTCATACTTTAATTTACAAATTCTTTTTGTCCTTTTAAATACAATAAGTGCATGCATAGTCATTTGTTTAAACTGTATTTCCTATAAAATGATTTATTTATTATTACTATATTTATAGCGGGATTCCATGTTATTGAAGGGAGCGAAGAGTGGTGCAAATCATACATAAATGCTTTTTATTTTTAGTCATCGATTTTCCTAACTAGGCAGTGATCATCTATAGATTTTCATTAACACTTTGAAATGAAAACAGTGCCGCCACAAAATATTCACCTAAATATTAAAATAATGTTTTACGGTGTAGAGGGCATTGTTATTTTTCTAGAAACGATTGTAAGGTCAGAACAGTAAAACAGTTTCAATTCTGAATTATCAATGCAGTGCATAAAAAAGTACAATATTTTGTAGTTTTCCTAGTTTTTATACCATTTTTTATGAATAGAAAGCAGCCAAAATGCACCTCGCCCGTGCAATGCAGCAAGTCGAACACGCTATTAAACGTTCTATTCTATAATATGCAACCCAAGTACAATTTTAAAAAGAAAAATATTACTTGCATCATGATGCGTTTCCACTAATTTATAAAATATTGCCTGTTTTAAAAAATACCTCCAAGTAATTAATTTGAGAATCTAATTCAAGATCTATCCTTAAAGATTCCATCTATTATGATCTATGTAAGTTAATATTCATTGTTTACTATTATATTAGAAATTGCTACTGATATAAATAACAATTATTGTATGTTGGGTTGCATAATGTGAGATCGAGCGCCTTAAAGTAGGACAAATCTCAACAGATTACATTAATGGACTGACAAAATTTGTTTCACAGTCAATATTCCCGAAGCATCGTTGCTATGTTTCGAATTGTAAAACGCCAGTCTTGCTGTGAAAAAATAAAATCACGTTGTTATTTTCAAAGTGCTTGATCGCTAATTCACATGAAAATTGCCTTAGCAAAATAAAACAAATAACGGAAACACTATTTTCAGTTTGATAAATAGTTTTGCTTGAGCTTAAGTTCTTAACCGAAACGGTAGACATTTAAGTGCCATTTTCAAAAATATTCACAAACTTGTTTTTGCGTTATTAATTTTAGGAATTCCAAAATTTATTTGAAGAGCTCGAGTATAATAATGGTAACTAATAATTTTTCGATTTGACAGTATACCTTTCTAAACATTAAAACATCTGCAACAATTGCTGTATAAATATCTGTAATTCTAATTTTTAATATATGTAGGTACATGGTGTGCACAAAAAGTTAGCGCATATTGAATTTTGCATAACAACTTGGAAAGTGTATTGGAAAAGCTAACCGGCGTTCAACACAAGTTTGGCCACCAACGAATGCGCATGCGGTTTTTTGTATCAATAATTGTGAGAGGAGTAAAATGGAGCGTGATATTTTCAGAGCAGAGAGTTAATATCAAGTTTTCCGAAAAACTCGGGAGAAATGCTACAGTAGCTGAGTCTATTATGAAGCATAGTACGGTGTGTAATAGCCAATTATTCAACGTCTGCTTAGATTTAAATTTTACTTAAGGGTTTGTTTGAATAATATGGCAACCCAATGTACCATTAGTTTAAATATTTATAATTATTAGCAATTTCGCATGCAATTTTAAAAAAGAAAGTGAAATCGCTTGATTCAACTCTCAAATTAGTTACCTCAAGAACATTTTGAAAAGTACGTTGAAAATACATTTGAAAGCATACTTTTCAAAATATTCTTAAGGTAATTAATCTAAGGGTCCCATCAAGAGGTTCTATTAAATAATTCATTAAGTACAATGGCGGTATAAACTTCCTTTTTTAAAATTGCATGTGAAACTGCTAATAAGTATAAATATTTAAAATAATGTAAATTGGATTGCCATGCTATTTGAACGGGTCGTTAAATATCATAACAATAATTGTTATCACAATCATTAATACGTATGATACTTAGCTCGTGTATAATTTAAATAGAAACGATGTAATTGGCCCTTAATAAGTGAACCCACTTTAAGGTGGAGAAGGAGAGTGACAATATTGATGGACGAGAGGGATTCTTGACAATATCTCGCACTAATACGAACATTGTTATATCAGATTCTATGGTATAATCATAACGTTTACTGCTTACGTTGAAATATTAAAAAAAATGGAATATGTTGAAGCTATGTGCAAAAATTGTTCTGCAAATTTTGACCATGGAACAAAAACATCGACGTATTATTTGCTGCACGGACTGGATAGAGAATTCAGAGGTTCCGAATTTTCTCGGGAAGGTGAATCCTGAAATATCACCAGAAAACAAAAACACAGAGCAAAGAGTGAAGAAGGTTGGTAAACTATGAACAACAATCAGGAGCATTATCATTATATTTTTTGACATTCGTGGAGTGGCGCACCATGAATTTGTTCCAGCGGGTGGCAGTTATTGTTGCATTTTATATAAGTTATAAAACGCTTACGTGGCCGTCTATGTGTGTGCAACCTGTGACCGGAAAATAAACAGATAAGCATGCATCTGAAAATGTGCGTGATATTCTCGCTATAAACTATTCTATCGATTTAGCCCTTTCTGACTTATTTGTATTCTCTAGTGTCAATATTCTGGAAATGTGAAAAACTTAACATACGAAACAACGAGACTTATGACGCATCTACCAAAGAATACCAGGTAACATTACTTTGAGTAACGGAAGAAGCGTTGGGCGGTGCTTCCCTCCAAAGGGAGATACATTACTTTGAGGACATTCAGATCCTGTACAAGAATAATTGAAACGTTATCAGTTAAGTACACGAACTTTTTGTCCACACTTCATATATCTATTGTATAACTTTATTGTTTGAAGTAAGTGAAAAATATTTTTTTACTACCGCTATCGTAAGTAGGCTATTATGACGTAAGTTAATTTTACCAAACAGGTTCAATACCCAATTGCACGTAACGTCCCTAGGAACGCAATATCAAAGGTGCTTATGCTATTCGTGTATCCGTTGCTAAAATTTTTAAATGTGAAGGTGAAAACCAAGTTTGGACTTGCGCGGTTGCAAAATTTTTTATTGAAAGTAACATATGTAAAAATGTTGTTTGCAAAGCTATTCTATGTACTAAACTAGTTATGAAACAAAAGATAAACTTCGGATGTACAATTTAAACATGGGAAAATATGTGCCAATTTGGTTGGCTCTAGAAAAAGAGCAATTTCCGAAAAAAATTGTTTCTTAAATGGCATTGGTGTTCCTTTATTTCAAAGTAACTTGTGAATGTTTTCAATTCTTTTAACCGTAAGGTTTGTTTTTAATACCTATGGTATTATTGGTTGGTGGTATAGAATACTACAGCTTTCCAGATATTTTTAAAAAGTCTTCTTTCTTCATTTTGTGTGTCACAAATGACTTCCTTTTTTGTGCCAACTCTAAAACTTCTTGGCGTTTCATATATTTTTTAACAATGGTGAAAGTGTTATCACAAATTAACATGGTATTATGGGCGGCGTACGAAAAAATATAAATAACTCTTTCATATACCTATTTTGTCAACAAATAAAGTTAGTCTAGTTCTTATTTTGCCAAGCACAGTTATCTTATTCGGCACTCAATTTTTTGAATCTTATTAAATGTTTCCAACTCCATCTGGACTTTTAGGAACAGTAGACTTGTCCATACCTTGAGAAGGATATGAATAATTTATAGCAAGTTGTAGCAGAATAGTTTTTCCTTGTAAAAGATAGATCCTGTCGATAGCTTAAGGCTTGGTAATGGCTGCTCTGGATCAACCCTGTAAATATTCCGTTAAACTTTTTGATTTTGGCATTCTAATCCGTATTTCTCAATACATGATCATGTATCCCATAGTTACGTATAAAGGGAGTTCGATTCAGACTGGCAGAACCGTCTATTGAAGTTTTCTTCTATGAATGGTGCAAATTTTGAAAAATTTAGCACAAGTGGAAAGCCTTAAAACTGTCATCAAAGATTAATAAATGAATAGTTACAGGTCTTTTCACCACAAGGTGTGTGTATCCTAACTAATAGACAAAAATAAAAGTTTGCACTTTCAATCGACGTGCTGCAGTTACTCGTAGACCATTCGTTTCGCCCTTTTAAACACATATCACGTGTAGTTGTCTTTTGATTTTTACTGGCAGAGTCGGACCCCGTACTGATGAGCCACAAAGGGCGAAACCAGTGGTTTATGAGTGTGGCTGACATTTTGATTGAAATTACAAACTTTTATGTTTGCCTATTTAGTTAGGTTATACAAATTCTGTTGTAAGATGCCCTGTAACTGTTCATTTATTTATGCTTTGATGGGAGCTTTAAGGCTTTGCATTGTGCCAAAATTTTCAAAATTCGCCCCACTCGTGGGAGATTTCATTTGAAGATCGAACACATGACGAACAAACTCACTAACCATATGTTAGCTACACGTAGTCGCCGCACCTGTTGATATACTTTATTACATTGTGAAGTGTGGCGAAGAATTCCTCTTTGGAAGAAGTCCCTGTGGCCTTCACGTAATCATCAGATGTGAATCATTGGCATTTCACGGCACGTTTCAACTAACTACACACATAAAAATTACCTGGGACATCTAAGAACTGTATTTGTCAATGTGGTGCGAACAAAACTGGCATCGTTGTGGAACAAAATGGCACCTTCCGAGAGCAGCTCAAGGCGATTTACCTGCATCATCCATCAAAACTTTGTGAGCGTTTCAAGATAGCATTTGACGTCCACAGCTGTTTCTTTTTCCAGGATCTCCAGAAGGACAATCGGTAGACAATATCGATATTACAATACCCATTATTTTGTATTAGTTTGTACTTCTTTGGTAGCTATTTAGTATTGATGCCATCAAGTACACTACTTTTATCTACTTATGAATCTGCTTGGTTTCAACATCTTCCGATGTTAAAAAACATACAACAGCGCGCTGCTCCTCTTTACTCATTTGCATTTGGAAAGTTGAACGAGTACATAGTCACCGGTGATGTTCGGCTCGAGTAATGTGTTTAACATTAAATAAACAATTTTTGAGGTTAGATTTATTGCAAACAGTAATTAATTGACAGAATTAACGTTACAATGTGATAGTTTGCTTTGCTGACAGCCTAAACACTAAAGTCTCTTATTTGCTATCTCAAACATGTGCAATTTGGCCCCGGTACTTTCTCACTCCTTCACCTCCATAAATTACGTAATCCTTTTTATCTATTTCTCGCTATTTATTGTCGCTTTTGTTTATTCACACCCCTTTATCTGTATCTTCCTCGTCTTAACTGATTTTTAGTGTCTTCTGAAACATTTCCGGAGTCAGATTTTGATGGGTTTTGAATAAATTTCCTCTTGTGC
>JAHWXV010568104.1:0-11716 GCA_024586415.1 Phrixothrix hirtus | reverse complement strand
AAGATTTCTAGCAATCGAATTTGGCTTATATGGGGATCTTCCGTTACACTACGGATAACTGCTATTTCATTCTGCTCACTTGTGGCAATTCTTTGTCTAGGTCTTTTAATAGGAAGCCAATTTTCTCTTAACTGAGTTTCAAGTCTGCGAAAAATTTTATGGATAGCGTTGATGGTACAAATTTGCAGCAGCAACGGCATTTTTTCGGCATTAACCAAAAATTAAAATCAGATCAGTCTTTTTGTTATTTGAATACATCTTCTAATAAATGAATACAATTGGATAATAAACGTCAAGATTAATGACTAGGATATTTGATCTACTGCGAACGCTTACCTGACTAATATAATATTTATGTTTTTAAATAACATTAAAGGTGAATACCAATTTTACTAATAGTTCATTATACTCGTATTAGTTTAAATATTACAACTTAATCATTGACAGTTGGAAATAGGACAAATCAGGTATATATGTTTTTGTATTGGAATAGCGACATATGAAAGTGTAAATTGGGTTGCCTATTTGGGACATTCAGGGTCGTCAATACTCAGTAATAGCCCTGTATAAATTAAGAATATCATTAACCGAATGTGCACTTCGATTTAGCTAACGGTAACACCTTAGTATATTAAGACTAACCTAATCTTTAGAAATTAGAAACCAGTTGGAACGACTACCAAGCTACAGATGTGCCGGAGGGCGGTAGCCACAAAAAAATATTTTTTAGCCTATAAGATAGTATAAGATTAAACGCTCGCTTTAAATTAATAGGCAGCGGGCTATGTTTTAATAAATAAATTTTGAATGAATTTATTATTCGTACTCGTTGCTGACGAGTCATGCTGGCAATATCCACGACATTCTCCAAAGATCATATACATGTCAGCATACTCATGAAAAGTGTAATCCATGACTCAAACACCATAGAAAAAACTATGAAGGAAGGAATGATATCAAATGAAATTTCATGACAGTTGCAAATAACCGTTATGATGGATGCAAATCGTGAGATCAAGGCGTTCCGATTTTTACTTAAAAAACTCTTGCATTGATGCCATATTTTAAAAATATACAAAGAGGTGTAGTCTGAGGATTAAAAATCTTGCTCCTATATTTGTTAAGTGTAACACCTTGAAAATGCAAATGCAAATGCAAATATTTGTACATAACCTGAAACCTCAATATAAATGCGGTTTTTTAATTTCTAGTGTACTGAATCATCTTCATTAGTAGTTTGTTATGAAGGAGTAATCTACTAGAACATTTTAATTAGAATTTTTACTCAGAAAATAATGCGGAATTACGTAGTGAATAGTTTTACCTATTGAAACCTTACACTCTTATATTTGGTGTTACCTGGGCGTTAATATAGAACAACACGAGTCAGAGCGGACAAATACACTAGATCTGAAGATGGTAAATGAGATTTTATGGAAAAGTCATCAGGTCTTAATAAAGGCGAAAAGAAACCTGAAATAATATACTAAATACTTATCTAAGGATTTAAAATGCACCATTAATTGATTCATCTTAAGCAATACAAATCTATTTTATGTTCGAAACTTCCCAAGTATTTAACAAAAAGCACGACAAAAACTTTGTAGATAAATTCGACAAAAATTGATCCACAAACTTTCTAATCTTTGACTTACTTTAAATGTGACTGTTCAAATTTTAATGTGTGCAGTAAATTGTACTAATAATTACTTTATTCTATTTCTTAATTTTTTCAATAGTACAATTCAACAACAAAATTTTCTGAAACATATCAATATATCACAACATATTTAACTATTTACGACAAATATTTTTATTTATTGTGGAAAATAGGCGTAAAGAAAAAACTCATCAAACTATTGTCCTCTTCTGAATCTTTACGTTTGGGTATGGCGTTGAAGAAGCTATATTCAATTACCCTTCCCTGGTAAAATTTTGTTGAGGATTTAGATGAATTCAAAGATCTAAAAGAATAGTGAGCGATAGTTACCCAGGAAATTATATAGAAACAGGAAATAATGTTTAATCTTTTATATTTGAAGAGCACCTAAAATCTATCCTTTTGTTTTACTGACATGATCCATTTACATGGAACAATTCTTTTCCAATTCGTTTTTGATATAAATTGAAAAAGGCTTTCGTCACAATACGAGTCATCTTAGAAATAAGTCCTAATGATGACATTTAGCTAGACGCTTGACTATACTAAAACCTATTTACAACTCTATAATTTATAAATTTTAAAACAACTCATTGCTATATAATTTCTGTGAAATTAACTGGGATGCAAGTGCATTACACTTTGTATTATCTAATGAAATAAATAAATAAATTATAGATTATATTCTAAGTGAAAATTTCATCAAATTATAATAAAACGTCAGATTTTATAAAATTAACGTTAACATGATTATTAGAAACCATTTATTAGATGTGCTTGAATTAGCAGGCACAACACGCATGAATTGCGGTGATTTAACTTTTATTTGAATGTGTTGAAAATAGAAACACCAATAAGTGAGTCAGCAATTTTCATGTCCCATTTTCAATTTTGTCGCATGTAATAAAGCAGTTATTCAATTTTATTACAGAAAATTATTTTATTATACTAAAGTGTAATTTTGGAGATCTTTATTAAACAACATAAAGGTGGTTTCATTTATCAAAAATACCTTGCTCTATTACGACACAGTTCTGTCCAGCTTTGTTTATGACCTTAAAGAAAAAGAAATAGATTATCCGCTGTTCATGTAATTACATGTCAAATCCTAAAACAACGAGATAGTTCTTTTAAATTTACTACAATCCCTTGATGCTACTATTTTTCTGTTTGCGTTCTCAACGAAACCTAAGATGCACAGGGGATTTAATTGTTAAAAAACTTGCAAAGTGGGAACAATAGTATTCTTTAGGTCTCGCAATTTTCTTACCAACAAAGGGGCTAGTTTAATATCTAAAATTATGTACGTTATTTAAAGGCGTACTGTGTAGGTAAATTATAAACCCTTTTTTTTTTAATTTTAGAAGGTACAGGAGATGAAAGTAACGATCCACGCCACATTATCTTACCGAGTAGTCTCAGAAAGAACCAAACCTAAATTAAAGAATAGCTTTTTTATTTGTTATGCGTTATGAAGGCGGACTAATCTTTGGTCCTCGTTATAAATAAGTCGGACGTAAAAGTTTAGCACATAAAATGGAATTGTAGAGTTACTGCTAGTAGTCGATTAATTTTTTTGTGTTTTTTAACGTAATCCACTCATACATTTAACATTTATCCTATCGTTCCGCTAGTCTTTGAAACCTAGCAGCAAATATGATTTTCGGCTACTGCTGTAGCCGACGACGAGTGAAGTCGAAGGCAATGTCACTGTGATATTGAAATTTTGTTCACATGTGATTTTTCAGTGTCCATAAAGTGATAATGACGCGGGAGCTTACTAAAACTCTCAACCTAAGGTTTTCATTTTCTATTTTTCTCTTGCCGTGTAAGGGCAAAATCGTATTTGCTCTCCGAAGACCAAGTTATGATTGGCAAATTGACTGTTGCAGCTTTGTAAGGCGGCATAGTACGAGGTAGCGTTTATATGATATTCTTGAACCTCAGTTGCATGTGATGGATGTTTTCATTCCATTGAGACGTTTGGCTTCAATCGAAGGTGATGGTGATGATCACCCGTAGTTATTAACGCGTTGAACTGCAGCACGTATGCATAAACCCAGTTTGTCCATTGGGTTTCTTTATTTGTTCATGCACGATTTTATTAAAAGTTTTACTAGAGTATCTTCACCTAACCATATTACTTAAGATGGATCATCTCTCCTACATGTATTTGTGACCTCCGTTGCCAGTTATACGGTCCGACCTTGACTCTCCTTCTCCATAATGCGTATCGTAAATAATTTTGTATGCATTTCCCTGTGGCCAGTCTTTTAACGCCGCTCATCTCGCGTATGCTTGTGCAACACACCTGTTATGCTGACTTCACTGTAGTTGACTGTAGTATGCCCAGAGATTGCGTCAGTGCTGATTTCTCGCGCTAGCGGGAAAAAACGTGTACTTCTATTCTAAACACTTTTCAGTTTGTGCGAATATATGATTTATATATTGATTTGCCTCCATATATAATGATAATTTAAATGGAGTTGTAACATTTAATTATCTCACCTTGCTAGCTTTAATTGTAAATAATATAAAACAAAGCAGGATACTATTTGAGCGGTAAAATTTAAACGAAATATATTCAGACAATAAATTTACACACCTATAGAAACTAGTTAGTAGTAATTGTTAAGCATCCACTAACGGTTAGACGGTTACGGAAACCAAATACCCTAACTCAAACTGAAATATGATAGACGCTCTAAATAACTAAACTATATTTAAGGTTTAGACGATAGTACAGCGCTTGTGGAACGCAGGTCGCTATACTTTTAAGCCATTTTTATTGGTATTTTGACAATTAAAGCTTCAGTCCAAATTACAACACTACATGAATTAAACGGAATGGTAGTGCGACACGCCTTAAAATAATAAAAGAGCGATACCACATGATATCATGAAATCTTGCGAGAAGTATAATAAAACAAAACGAAAAATAACAATCAATATATACAATTCAAAAGCTAAAAATTAATTAACTAAATTCAATGAATATTTATATTGTTGGTTACACTTTAGCAGATTGAGTAATTACTCTAAAAAATGTAATTAACTTACTTTAATTAAAGGGTGAATTGGTTATAATTTTTACATTAAATTTTGAATGTTTTTTTATTATCCGAGGGATCAAAGGCCCTTTTTACAGAACAATAGCTTTATATCTCTGATATTTTTAGCTGAAAGTTTGAATATAAATCCGTTATTAATTTTATTTAATTTGAAATTCGATTCCAATAATTAAATAAATGTCACAAGCCAATACATATATTGAGAACTAAGATGCCAATATGTAAATTACAAATTTTGTACACACAAACATTACCTAATCATATCAAGGTATGAACACAATGACCTTTATCGAAAACTGCCTTTTATGTGGGTCAAACAAAATGTAAACAAATGTGGTTGAATGATTGCTCCGCATTGAAGAACAATTCTCGAGTCACGAAAAAATTTTTGTTTTAAAATAAAATTACGTTGAAAGTTTGAAAAAGGTTAAATTCTTCTAATTTGATTCTGTATATTGTAATAAAAAATTACTTACTTTAAGCTTGTTTATATTATTTTTGGTGTAAATAATATAGTATTGCAATTTTTTTATTCGTTGCAGCTTTGAATTTTCTGCGCTCTGGGCCACGATATTTTCTGTCCACGCTGACTTTATGGTCTTTCACTTTCAAAGCTGTAGGTTCCAGGGGCTGTTCGTATTGCAAACCTCTTAGCCCTTAATCTCGAATTGGCGTTGACTCTCTGCTTTCGGGCCGTTCTCTAAAATCGCGTTTCACACTCATTACACTCCTGGACTGTCTTAAATTTATTACGTTCGCTTTAGTTATTGTTTTAAAGACTTTATTGCATGTAGCGGACTTCACGTCAGAGTTTTCATTTTACATTAGTAGTGTGAGTGCTTAATATACTTTGTAGTTTGATTTACACTGCGAAGTAATGGTGATCTTTCCGCTAGTGTTCGCGTTGTATGTTGAAGCTAGCACTTAGTATTTTTATTAATTTATGTAGCTTGCCTGTCCTGGTTTTTTGGCGATTCAGACGACTGTATTTCAAACTAATCTTGATTCAGGGCTAGTTTGAAACCGTTGAATCTGCCTGCGGTCATCTTACATAATATGAAAGACTTGTGATTTCATTCAGTAGGGTTACTTTTCCAGGGTTGTTTGCTTACTCTGGCAACAAATAGGGTAGGTCAAAATCTTATTATTTGAAATAAAGAACTGGTTATACCTACATACCTATTAACTAGTTGCGTCATATAAAAGATGGTGGCTTTCCTTACTCGTGCACCAAATGTGTAAAGGTAGCCCGTATAACATAATGATGCAGTTTCGGGCATTTTCATGTTAATTACAATTAAGTTTAAAAGACAATTTAAAATACTATCAAATTTGCGGAGTCCGTGAAACTTTAATTATTAAAATAATTAATTGTACATAAATGTTCAGATTCAGTAGCTTGTCTAATCAACATTGGATAAACTACAAATGTTGTATTTGTATAAAATAATGTCATTTTATATGTTATATATTTTATATATTATTGAACAACTATTAAATGCTATTGCGAAATATCTCGCAAGTTCAATTAAAGCATATTATCGCGAATCTAGAAAAGGAAAGGGAATCAGATCTGCATTAGCAAAATGAAGAAGCCACTTCTTTGACTGAGTATCAATAAAACCATTCTGGAAGATTCAAAACACTTCGTTTCCGACCTTTGGAATCGAAGGCGTCAAGCTATGCTCTCGTTGCGTGGTGCTGATACTTAATCAACCTTTGATTTAAATTATACAGTTTTGTCCACAAATCTGGTTTGCACTTTGGAGGTTGTTATCAGACATTCTCGCTGAAAAACGCTCACGACCCTCTAGTTACTTAGTTGGTCGTCGATAACTAGAGTGTCATGAAATCGTCCGTCTGATAAAGCGAAGCCGTGATGCGTATATCCCCGTTGAAATCAAAATCTGTTGACTGAACTTAGCACTAAAAAATTAATTTCTTCACCTAATAATAATACTTCTGATTTCAAATTCAAACAGTATTCATATAATTATTCCGTTTCGTTATTTTCATTCTGTATATATTTATTGTTGAGTTAGACTTGTATATAACCACTTATTTATTTTATTAGAATAATATGATTTCCGAAGACTTATTGCCTTATTATTTATCATTCTAATCCATCTAGGTGTAAATAGGAAATCCATGAATGTCTTCTCCTACACAATGAGCTACCAGGGCAAATACAAATTGAAATAGTTTTCGTTCCGTGACTTAAGGAAATAGCCGTAACATTACGGTGGTTGAAAATATTACAGCATACAGGATTACCTCTTATTTTGAATTGTGATTTTTAATTAAAACTGTAATTGTTTATTCAAACGAATATTTTATTTATATATATCTTTATATATATATATATATATATATATATATATATATATATTTCTGTACAATGGTTTGCCTTGCGGATAATATAATTATACTGGCTCTTTCAAGTTTTTGATTTTTATGATTTCAACCCTTCTTAAATTATTCCTTTACAGGCACGAATTTGTCATGGCACATCCAAACTTTAGCTTATTTCACTAACTTTGAAATTTTTATGTTTGTTTCGCGGACGTAACCGTTGTCCTTGCTTAAAGTTTTTTTTAATTTCAAAACTATCTTTTCTTTATTACTCGCGAAATGTTTAAATTACCGTTATATGCTATTTAAGCTATACAATTTTTAGAAAGATGAAATAAATGTGAATTTATTTAATCTTTGTAATGTTGAATCTCGCGTGATTTGGATTAATTTACAAGGATGTCTACAATATCAAATTGTAATCTAATTAGGGAAATAAAAAAGGATTAGTTGGTATAAAACTGCTTTATAGAGTATTATGTACCAAGGGACTAAAGTGGCCCTTTTTATCCCCAAGGATTAAAGAGCACTTTAGCTCCGATGCATATGCGAGAGTGTTCTGGTTAGTGAGATTACTGGCATATAGATGGCGCCATAGTCTACGCATGCATGTCATTTGTCAAGTCTATATGTTATAAGACAACTGTCCAATTTATAGCTAAATACGTTGCGCCTTTTGTCTCTTGCAGTTGTTTAAAGTAAACGTGTTCCGTTCTTTTGTGAATATGGACAAAAAATAATTTTGTGCTGTGATTAAACGCTTCCATATCGCCGGGAAACAACTCAAAGAAATTAAAGACGAGTTAGATAGTGTTCATGGCGAATCTGCGTCAACATTTAAGACAGTTTGTTTCTGGCTGAATGAATTTAAACGTGACCGTATGAATACCGCAGATGAAACAAGATCAGAACGCCCGAAAAAGGCTACCACTGACGAAATGATCACCAAAGTTCATTATCTTATTTTAAATAATCGTTGATTAAGAGAGCGTGTGCTAGCAGATACTATAGGTATATCTAAAGAACGGTATACCTTGGAACTTGGGCGTGACAAAGTTGGCAACCAGATGGGTGCTACGTCTGCTAACTGTGGATCAGAAACGAATACGCGTAACAACTTCTGAGTACTTTTTGGCCCTTTTTAAGTATAATACCGCCAAATTTTTGCGTCGATTTATTACACTTGACAAAACGTGGATACACCACAACACACTGAAACAAAAATTCAATCCAAACAATGGGCAGTAGCCGGTTATGGCTATCGTATTTTGGGATGATAGTGGTGTTATCTTTATAGATTATCTACAAAACGGCAAAGCAATCACAGGCGTGTACTAAGCGTCGTTATTGGAGCAGCTTATTGAAAAATTAAAGGAGAAATGACGAATTTGTCAAGAAACAAAGTATTGTTTCATCATGACAATTCACCGGCTCATTCATCGAACATTGTCACGCCAAAATTAGTTGAATTACGATTCAAAATACTTCGTCATAGACCTTACAGTCCAGATTTAGCTCCATATGCCTTTTATTGCTTCCAAACTTGAAAAAATGGCTTGGTGGAAAGAGATCTTCATCTAATGAGGAAGTCATTGTAGAAATAAATGATTATTTTGAGATGTTTGATTCGTCCTATTATAGTGAAGGCAATAAACGACTTGAACATCGTTGAAAGAAGTACATCGAATTAAAAAATGACGGTAAAGGACATGAATAAAGTAGTTTTTTTTCTACTACTTGTCTTAGTCTTCAGACCACCCTTGTACATTATTTTTTGCACTTTAGAATTATTTGATATCAAAGAAGATCGAAGTAGGTAAAATTGCATGATTTTGTCATTGACAGGTCATTCGGTTTATCAATCTAGGGCAAATCCTATTTAAATTTTATTTACGAAACGCTATAGTAACGCTTTCAGCAATATGCAATTTTAGCAGGTTAATGTTTGTTGTTACCATGGATCCACTTTGTTTATGCGGGATAAAATTTATTTTTCATCCCTTGGGAATAAGGTAAAATTTTAAACCCTTGGGATTAAAAGTGTCGCTTTAAAATGGAAACAAGTGACTAAATATGAAGTTTTGTCCCGTAAGTGAAAAATAATAGTTTATGTATTTAGTATAATTTAACAACGGAGTATTATACATCTTCATATACGATGATGGTAACAAGAAACAATACTAAACTCATAAATGTTACTCTAACTTTCCCAATGGGGACATTCCCAAATACGCAAAAAGAGACCAAATAATTTTTCCCAGAGAACTTCATTTCTGCACGATAATATTTGTATAGCTGTGGTTTTGTTGAGTTACAAGCCCATGGGCTATGAAAAAAATTCATGTCTTAGCTTAATCCATTCTCAATAGTAATTATCTCTCAAATTGACATTTTAAATTTGGCGTATTTTACAGAACATTTTCGAGAATTTAAAACAAAGAGTTCACAAATGCATTGAATGCAATGGTACTCCTTTCGTATATTTATTATAAATGTTGTAAATAAATTTCCTAACTTAATTTAATAATAAAGTTCTTTCCATCAAATTCGTTGACATATAATTTGTTTTGGTTGGCGTGCGTGTGTATAAGCTACGCTCTACAGACAAATTTTATGGCCCGCTGGAAACTGAAATTTAAATGATTGCATGTTATTTCTGTCATTTTAGAGTATTTAGAGTCGTTTTTATGAAGTATTAGGGAAGCGTTGAATTAGCAATAAGTGTGTAACTATCTAAGGGTTATATGTTAGATGATATTTAATCAAATTTTGTTCCTTGTATAAGCCATTTTTAACGGGTTAGACAGATTTCATTTTAGTCTTCTCTCGTACGTTATAGTTCTAATTTGGTTAAGTTGAATGTCAAAACGAAACCATTCTACTTGTAATAATATAATGATATATTATAGTGGGCAACGTTTCGCAGAGATAATAAAATACTTTTCTTAGAAAGTTTAAAATATCCAAAACATTGAATGTGTGCTAGCAATATCTTTTATATTTTGGTAAATAATGAGTTATCTGAGAATTAATGCTTGTTCTTATGTTATCGCTCACTATTATTATTTTAATTCTAGCATTACTTAGCGAGTTTTAGAGCATTAGCATAACAAAAGTTAGCATACCGAAAATTGTGAAACAAGAGTTCATATTGCAATTTCAATGTGGATTCATATATAAGGGTGTGAAAATATACTTACATAAGTTAAATATAGCGCCCAAGTTTTTTAAAAAGCATAAGTGTCGGGTATTATTAAGCATAAAGGGAATATATCAATATTTTTGGTCTTTAATATTTATAAAAAAGTGCAACTTCTTTATAATTAAGTAAGACGGGTATTTTTAATTAAGAAAATTAAATTAGTCACGTTGTATATTTGAACTTTCTATGAATATGTCGGTTCTCTTTGATTGTCTACATATCGATAGATTACCATTAACTTGTTGTACCACTTGGATTGTGATTGGAAAGGCTTTATCTTTGTAATTGTTCTGTTTATATATACGCTGTGATTAGTGTATGTAGATTACGCAATACCTTTCAGTTGTTTTAGAGATATTAATGACTCAGATAACTATCACGATATTTGTTTCTAAAAATCAATTAGGTTATCTGATGGAATCAGTCAGTTATGCTTATTGTGATTCCCATATGTAACTTTCAAAGCACTTAACGATCAATGTTTCGCTGCAGCAATCAAGTATCATATCTGTCGGTTTGTGATAAGCTCTCGACTAGAAACAATATTTAAATTGAGTATATCAAGGGTAATACATTCAAAAAGTAGCATGCCTTGTTAATGACAGCTGAACACTTTAACTTGATTTATATATATATATATATATATATATATATATATATATTAATTGAAGCATTAAGGATAATTATGCCGTCAATATCCAAACAAATGCAGAGAGGGAAAACGTAGGTTAATTTTCAATTTCACAACATCAAACGGATATCCTGATGTACAGTCTAATACGAGATAGCAAGTCCCAAAGCTGCTTTTGGAGAGATCAGGTGGTTTAACTGGAAATAGGTACTTACACAAATATATTAATTTACCGTACTTGGGCTATGTATTTTAAACATACAAAAACGCTTTACAAAGATATCTATTAAACATGTCTAGCCTATTGGAAATGGCACTACATATACATGTATATAGGAATTCATCTGTATCTTAGAGGTACAGTCTGCGTCATGTAATGCAGCACCCGGGTTTAACTCGCGAGCGATGCAGAATTTTTATATATGTATTTAGCTGGTTTTAAACTTAAACATTATTGAAGAAGGATCTTAAATAGATAAAATCTTAAAGATTAACCTTCAAATTTGTATATATAAGTTATGTGACAGTTAAAGTGTAGAATAGACAATATGTTATCTATTTTTACTAAGCACCTCTTATGCTATAAATAGAGATGTTAACTCAATTTAGGTTCAGATCAGAATATACTTGCAGTTTAGAGTAGTCATACTTGTAAATCATAAGTTATAGTTATATTGTAAAGTTTATTAACAAATTATATTTTTTTAATAGTTTTATAAAGTTAAAACTTAACTGGTGCAGTCGGTAGGATCCAAAAAAAGGATCCAAATTGAAAGAATCTACGGCCTACTAAATACGAG